>JAMKCH010008388.1:0-51123 GCA_023653785.1 Ophioderma brevispina
GAAGGTTCTGGGGAAGATCATAGAGAAGAGGCTACGCAAGCTTATTGACATTGATAACATGCAATTTGCTTTAGCCGGGAAAGGACGGCAGATGCAGTGGTTTTATCATCAGCAGTTCCGGAGAAGCACCTTGACGTCAACCAAAGATCTCTTTTCACCTTTGTGGACCTGGAAAAAAGCATTAACCTCATCCCAAGAGAGCTTGGGGTATGGTGCCTGAAAGAAGATGGTTTCCCCCATAGAACTGGTGAGGCTGGGTTTAGAGCTACCTACCATGGAGCAAGAACTGTGGTAAGGACCAAAATTGGGAAGACCGACTGAAATTCAACATCCCAGGTTGGTCTGACCAAGGGTCAGGATTAAGCCCTTTCCTGTTTACAGTGATACTTTGATGTTTCATGCAGATGTCAGGCTGTCTGCCATGTGAATTTTATTATTCCGATGACTTGGCCACTGCATGGCGACAGTGAGAAGGAGTTGCAGATCAATGGAGTAAGTGGCAAGAAGGGATGGAAGGCAAAGGACTGAAGTGATCCATCCAAACATAAGTGATGGTCCCAGCACAAGGGAGAAGAAAGGCCAAACAAGGATAGAAACGGTGTAGAACTGAAACAGGTGAACAAATTCAAGTACCTGGGAATAACTCTTAGTGAAGAGGAGCTCATTGCAGCCTTAAGAAGCAAGGTACTGCAGCATGGGTAAAGTGAGAGAACTGGCATGTGTTTACTTGGTGCCAAACAGATGCCAGAGACTGAAAGTCCCGGGTTTTTATAACACATCATCCGTCCAGTGTTGCTGCACGGTGCAGAGTCATGAACAGAGTGGGAAGACATAAAGAGGAATAATTTTCGGAATAAGCAACAGAGATATGATTTAAGGCGGATAACAGAGTCACAATAGGACACAAAAGAGGAGTGGATGAATATCATGAAGGAGTTAGGCGTGACTGATATCACTGAGAATGTGAGAGAGATCCGAATTATATTGTCATGTATGAGGATGGGCGGATGAAGGCCCGGCTAATAAAGTGATGAACACTAAGATTGGTGGAAAGAGACCTAGAGGAAGACCCCTGAGCGATGAATGACAATGTAAAGCATGACGTCCCACTTCCTGGTGAAAGAACGGATGCAGAGCAACAGACTATCTCTGGAGAAAGAAGACAACGGCAGCCGACCCTGTGGATCAGCACCCTGCAGATCAGCGGAACAGGCGTTAGGAAAGAGAATTGATCTTGGAACTTGTCTTTGTGCGTTGCTTGTGTGGTAGTTCTTTGTCCTGTGTTTAATATGTCATGTACAATTTAATTTTAAGGTGTGGTTGACATCTGGCCTTACTGCCTTTCGACCACTTCCTCCATACAATTTGTAGTCTATGTTACTATTATGTATTAACGTTTACCCGAGTTTGTTTTTTGGTATGTTTTTTAATGGAAAATAAAGAATGACATAACTGAGTTATGTGAATTAGAATGATGACTGAATCTTATCTTATTCTGGTTCAGTTTAATATCCGACCCATAATCTTAAAATCATGGTCTGGGAAAATTGGGTTGTTTTAATTGCGCTATTATTATGAAAGGTGTGGTGTACGTTCATGTAAAATCGAAATACGTAAGCTCTTTAGAACTATGGGATATGTTTGGGCAAATGCCCGTGAAGAAAACCTAACATGTTGTTTGTATAATCTAATTTTCCACTTACACGTATGTTATGCTTAATATTGTGTCGAATAATAATCCTGTGTAATTAAGCGTATAACAACCGTATTTGTCTTATAATATTGTGTCCAATAATATTTTTACCCTAGCATTAAGAGATAAACGATCAAAACACTTACTACTGCTCAAGCAATTGAATTTATTGGGTAGTACTTGTTTTATCTATTTTTGTAGAATAAAGTGTCAGAGATGCCCTGCTTTGAAAAAGCCTGTCTGGGTCAATAGTAGGTATGCTCAGTGGTAGTTGCTGACCTGTGAACGCTTTTTAGACAGCCGCCTAATCAAGCCTAATCAAATCAAGTTTTTTAACTTCCTGAAGGGGGCTTGAATATCTAGGCGTCCAAGTTGCCGCCGCAAGGAGGCATAATTTGCTAAATGAACGTAAAATGTCAAATTGTTTTAAATAAGAACCCTGGTATATTTTGGGAGTCCAAGAAGAATTATTGCAATTTATATCTTACGTACATGCTGTTTTTAAAGATGTCGGTGATTATATTCGCTCTAGAGTAGTAAATCAGGAAGAAAGCAGCCTCCATCTTTTCCGACGTTATTAAACAACACTTCTAATATGACCCTAATCATTTCCAAGAATGTAAAAAATATTCAAGTGGGTATTGACTTGTAATGAGAGTGCCGTTACTATAGCTGGTTCTACTTGGCCATATACGTAGTTTAAAAAAACTGACTCTAATAATAGTTTCCTATAGGAAGGCAACAGATCATATCCATCTGATACAATCAAATCATAATAAATGGGTGTGAACTGTGTAAGGACTACTCAAGTGCCGTCATAGGTGTTTCCCCAGTACAAATAAAAAATATCTTATGAAGATTTAAAAAATTCTATATGTAAAGGAAAACTAATAGTGCACCTAATTTTCTTTCGAGCACAATCCAAGTGCCTATCTTGTTTCTGACTTGTACTAACAGATCCTTCTCTCATCTCTCTCGCTCTACGGCCCTAGATCAGCTCCCTTCCAGCGGAACCAGTGTTGAGTGGTATGCAATTATCCAGAAGTATAGAGAAATTGCGGGAAAATGTTATCACTAGTTTTCGTTATGGTTCTTATTATGTCGAAAAAAAGATGTGCAGGGGTTTTTTCTTCTTGATTTACGTGCCCCAGAGCGAATATAACCGCCGGCCATCATGAGTTTTGATCATGTCCCGCAACATACCACAATGTCATGAAATCTCTTTTGGGTCTAACTCAAATATTACTCCGCTTTATTACCCCATCTATTGGCAATTTTAGTACATTTACCAAAACGTGCCTCCTACCTGCGGCCATATTGGACACTTAAATGTGTATCCCACTTCAGATGAGAATCTTTATTTCGTTTAGTCGGATAAAATCCCCCTCTATAATGAAAATACAATAGCAGTTTTCATAAAACAATGGTGGCCATTTTGAAATAGGCATGTATGCGCGCTAATGTGCAACTTTTCGGGCGGAAACTTACCTAATCCTAGTCAGGGGGACACCCTTTTTAAGGTGATATATTGGAAAAATATCACCAGGTGGGCTGCACCAATCGAATTGTTAAGGCCCGTACGAAACTGGCCCATTGCCACTATCTCGTTCAATAACTCTTTGCGTATCTTTTTACGAATTTGTGATTTGTGGTCGCGATACTTCTATTTCCCGAATAATATAACCCCAAAGTCCTCATCGCTTATTTCCCATCTTAAAGTGCGTGGATCACAAATCATTTAACGGATGATAATTTTGACAAAGGCAACAATTTTGATTCGTTCATGTTTCTCACATTTCCTTAAAACAATTTACTTATTTTTTTGAGCTTACAATACCAACGGGCACCCTGTTGAATTGAACATACCGAGAGGGAGGCAGTTAGAGAAGCTCCAATAATTGGTAGCAAGGCTTATTGTAGCAGCTGTACTGCTAGCACTGCAGGTCAAATTTGATGCAATGTTTGACATAATGTGCTGGTGTTATAAAGGGTTTTATAGCGTCTTCTAAGCCGACCACGCGTTTCTGCCTCATTTCTAAATGATCGCGTATTTCATGTATTTGTTTAAGTCCTGAAGTTTTGATCAGTATTCTCTACCGGTAAGTCCGGGTATATTCCGGTGTCTGTGGGTTTTTTTCTTTGGCATATTTATATATTATTAAAATTAAATTTATATTAAAATTCATCATCTGTGAAATTTTCAACATGGTAATCCACAAAATGCGAATAATTTCTTGTTTTTTTAAATTTCTCTGAATACAAACATTACATTCCTAATTGTTTGCCAAGCGCCAAAAGTTACATAGCTAGACCCCCTAAATTTCCATTAATCGGGCCATTCTTATTTGTTCCCCATTAACCCATATCCAGTTTAATTTTTTGCGTGTTCTATCGCGATAGATGATTCATTTTGTGACATCTATTGTGGTAAATTAAGCATTTCATTTGTTAAAACACTGTCAGTTATCGCATATTTAAAGCGTTTTCCTGCCCACAAAATATATAGATGTTTATATGTCTGGTCAGTAGAGTTAAAGAATTTTAAATAGGCCTCATTATTAGTGCGTGGTGGGGATTCCTCAGCTTTGCTGCAAATAGCAAATTCCATGGCGGGTGATAACGCTGGATGTGCATATCCATTGGTAAACTTTCTATTTTAATTCAATGAAGCCCAAAGTTTTTACCAGGATTTGAAGTTCATTAAAATCGTTGTTATTGTATTATGAAGAATTATTTATTAATATTTTCTGAGGATTTTGTTTTTTTGTTTTTTTTTAATTTTGGTTTTTATCTCACTACTTTATCCCCATCTAAACAATGTTTTTCTTCTCTACAACAGAAAAGTATGACTTTGTACCATCAGCCAAGGGAAACACTATTCTTCCTATGGCATGAGGAGTGTATATCATGTTCCTGTTGACCAGGCTTATCCACATATGTTTATTTAAAACATCTGTTTCATCTGTTGGCGTTCCAATATTGATAATTTTATTATTATCCATATCCAAATTTCACTGTCAGTGTTCGCCCTGACTTTTCAACTTTATAATCATTTATATGGGATATAGAATTTATACGTAACCAGCAGTAGCAGCATCTTCTCTATTTCTAGGTGTTTTTTCAATTGAATAATTTTATTCCCTCCCATATCATATCGGCTGGTTATTTGAGCTAAGTCGAGAGTTGAAGAACTTACACTTTTAAGATCATATCTGGGTCATAAATGCTCATTTATCTTATCTAATACAAAATATTATGGTATCTCAGCACTAAGTTCGATAGGTGTGAATGGTTGTTTAGCTTGTGTTAACTCCCTTCCCCCCCATTCAATTTTGAAATCGAAGTCTAACTCTTTAATACTGCCCGATTGAAGAACTTAAATTGGGGATTCTCAAAATTGATGGTAAAATATTCTCCAAAAGATTCACTCGACATTGGGATAACACCTAACAATTGAAACGGTGGTTATTGCTGATTATCATTTTCCATATTGCTAGTTGTTGACAATTGCTTCAAATAACAAGTATCCTTTTTGGTAAAAACTCAAAACTCGGTCCTCCTTCATATTCCCCAGCACCAAGAGTCACTATCCAATCCAAAAAATACTGTATAGTATCTGGTAACCAAATTTGATATCTATCCATGTGGAATAACCATATCGATTAAACCATTCGCTTTATTTACTGAGATACTGAAACCATAACTTTCACTGTTGGAAGAAGTTCAACTCAATTGTGGGACGAAAATGTGTATAGTCCAGATTTATTTTTAACCACCTCTGTAGATTCTCCACCTAAAGTTCCTCCATCTCCAGTTTGCTCTTCATAACCATTAATACCAACAAAATACTTGAATTCCAATCATTAAACTTTTATTCGAGTTATCAATATGCTCATTGTTAAAGTATAAGGCTATACCCTTACAGCATTCTTTATTGTTTATGAACATTTTATATATTTAATCTATTTAAATGAGTATTCTTAGACTTCAAGTATAATCAAATGCAAATATCGTGCGGGTGGTGTGTAAGAACCAACTCATCAGTTTAGCCTAGTAACACCAACAATAACAATTAACAAAACAACAATTTTACCTGTAAATTTCCCACCATTGACTAATTACAACTCCCACAAATAAAACATCCTGAAATTTTATAATGAGTGGGTTTCAAATCCCATGCAATTCTGGCAGAATCATTGAATGTTGCAGTGTGGTGTGCTACAATTGTCGTGTGGTGTACCAAAAAAAATCATTTACGCATAAAGAATCCAAATTTATTAGAAGTGGTATTTTCGATTCATGCTTATTACAAATACGGAGTCGAATTCTAACGAAATGCATGCCCTTTAGCAACCGATGAATCATTTAATATCCTAAACAATGGAATTAAATTTCAAACGCACTGGGAAGAATTTGTTCTGAAATCGGTATTTTCCTGAAACCATTTTATACCCAAAAATTAGACCCATCACAAGGCATGGGCGCTGTTCGCTACTAATACAATTCACAAAAAGTATTCTCATCATCATATGAGAATGACCAGAAAAGGTATTAGAAAAAGGTTCAGATACGATCCCAAAAGCATTTACTGTACATCTACCATCTTGGTAAATTTGGGATCCGGACCATCACACACAAAAATTGAAATATATTGAGCAATACTTTGACGATAATTCCAATGGATGCTATTGGTAGTTTTGTATTAGATAAAAGTAAAGATGCACCAGGCAGGCAATAACACTAATACACGATTCTATAAGAACTTACGTATGTATGGGCAAAATTAGGAGCACAATCTCAGACGAGATCAACAATTTTTGGGAATAGCAACTCTCTGATACGCCTTCAACAAAATTTATAATCCAATGTTTGAAGATCTTAATTAATTCCGAAATTGGATTACCCAATTCAATATTAAAGATATCAATCTACATTGCAATAGGCCCGTTCAAAGTAGATATGGTATTGGGTTAGATCTTTATATTATTCCAAATGACATGGATTTGTATATTGGTGCCCGCTTATACCAGTTTAATTTTAACGTATCGCATCATCCTTTACAACTGGGGCACAATGATGACGTAAATGAAGAACACCAATTGCTCCATAAATCTTCCAACTTCCAATTCACCCCCAGATGATTTAAATTCACAGCCGACACACAAGATTTCCCCCTTACTTTATACACCTCCGGACAAGAACTGCCTCCAAGTAAAGATGATTTTGGATACAAAACCACCGCACAATAGTGCAAGATGATAAAAACTAAATTTTGATACACTAACACAGATGAAAATACATACTTCTTACCTTGTGGAATAATATTGGGGTTCAGTTATATGGTTTTTTGAAATAACATAATTATAAAAATCCCTCTAAAGCAACCATAATATCCAAACGTGTTCAGCTCAATCCAACAACAGCTGAGGCGATTTTTAACAGAAAACTAAAAATACTTTCTCATAATTCCTGTAAGCAGCTAACATCGTTATCAGCTATTTTAAGTAATAGCTTTGATAGTTTTTTAGTTGATCTTTGATCCATTCGCTTACAGTTTTTGGACTAGGCGTCTGGCCAGGGTTTTGGTCCTGTTCAGGTTTTGGCCTGGCTCGGTTTTAGGGTACATGCAGAAGCTGCATTGTTGTAGCTAACAGAATCCTTCAACTAAAGCAGCAATAGCAATACTCAAAGCATTATACTTGATAACAATCGTAATACGTTGTTCTTAAACAAGTGCGAATACGTTCAACTAATGTCATACTTCATTAACATCTTGTCAATGGTTTGTCTAACTCGTTCAAATTGACTTCTAAATTTGGCATCGTACTCTTGAATTTCCATATCCAATAATTTGATTTTTCCTCTGCATCTGCATTTCTTTTGTTTCTTCAACCATTTCATTCAATCTTCGCCAGCACCGGCTTTTAATTCTGTTACTTTTGCTTTTAAACTTTCTCTTTCACACACCGCTTAAATGTTTTACACTTTCCTCATATTTTTTTAAGTTAACGCTCTAAGCTGCTAATTCACAACACGATACGGTAATGATCCTTCAGGACCTTGAGCCAATTCAGTTTGTGCATCTGTTTCTATAACTTTTTCAAGTTTTTTCTTCTACATTTCGTATATCTTGTAATTCTATGATTTCTTCTGGAAAATCTTGGCTTCCTGTTGCTTTTGCATTATCATTGCTTATTTCGCGTTTAATGATTGCCTCTACTTTGGCTGGAGTTTGCTTTGATATCATTGCTTATTTCGTTAAATGATATTACTTAACGAAAGAAATTTATTGGGGTTTAACTTATTAGTCAGTCTGATTCTTTACCTTTATAAAATACATAAAGTTTGGTTTAGAGTTTTTTATCTATCTTCAAACAACTTTATTATGTGAGAGTTGCTTAAATCTACATCCCCAATGCCATCCGTTTGTTTGACTGATCTACAACCCATTTTTAAGCTTCGTTTGATTTTCTCATTTCTTATGTCCGCCCCTATTTCTGGTACATTGGTAAACCGCAAATGATTTTCATCAGTACAATCATCGCCATATTTTGAGAATTCATCACAAGGATCTTCATCATACAAGGATCGTCATCAAAGGGATCCATTTTTCAATATCTTCTATAGGATCAAAGTCTGCCAATTTAGGAGATAGGAGACGTGGAAAGGCGAAGAAAAGAATAAACAAAAAAAAGAAAAGGTGAAGCGGGAAGAATAAACAGAGACATAGAGAAGCGGAAAATGAAAGCGAGGGTAGCAGGAGGAGGTTGCGGAGGGGGAAAACAACAATATGATAGAGGACGTAAAGGGGACGGTCGGGAAGAATGCTCTCAAATAAAGGGATTCCTTCTTCTCATCCCCCTCTTTTTCCTATTTGCGCCCCGCTTATGATACGTATTCGTATTCCCCTTGACTTTGAATTACTTCGCTCACACATGCCTTCGTCCAACATGACTTAAAGAAGATTATCATATGAGCTGACATTCAATAGTTTATGGCAAAGTTATTGTACGCTCTGATGCACTGCAACCTCAACTCAATATCAATATTCATTTAGAATTTGATGTAATAACCTCCTCCGAATTAGCTACGGATTTTCCAAAATCAGCACAAAGGTAACCCACATTTGTTAGGACAAGACACTGACATAAACACCGGTACAACAGTTAACATTTTATTTTGACCATGTGCCGTAGGCTTTTATTTCATTGTTGCACGTATCATTCATTTCATTATTGTTTCGAGATTAACGTCCGATTGTAAAATGGTACAAGCTCTTTATGGCTTGTCAAAGCAATAGCATAACACTTTTCCCAAGGCGTATTTACGGGCCCGTGTACGCGCCATGCACCATGAACTTGAAACAGAAAAAACTAAAAATATTTTTATTTTTTGAAATATTCATTTTGCTGAAAACTCAAAACAAGGAATGAAATATTTAACATTTTAGCATTGAAATGCTAAAGCAAACTTGGTTCATCAATTCACCGTGAGCTCGTCAATCTTTATTGCGAATAAATCATGAAAACCTATTTCTTTGAAAACGGAGCTGATCGTTAACCTAATTCAAATTAAGTTGTATTTCTAAGGTGTAAGACCTGCTCTTTGAAATTGCTGAAATAAGAATTAAAAGCAAAAACCTAAGGCAACAAATTTGCCGAAAACAAATTTGCCCACCAAAGGGCACTACCCTATATCACCCCCGGATAACTATGTTTCCGATGCTTGAGAAGAAGTGAAGTCCTTCCTCATGTCACTCGTGAAAAGTTTCTGCCCCATTTCCCCAGATGACGCCGTCTTCTCGGAAAGGCTTCGTGATTTCCAATGAAAATGGGTGCTACTGACCCTCCCTCGTAGATCAGGATTAGGCCACGAGCCGTCCTGTTTATTGCTTTACGCTTGCTCTCGACCGCCTTTTGCGAACGATTCCCTTATAACGACCCGCGGGAGAATGTCTGACCAAATAAGAATGGTATTTGGTAGCATAGCCTAAACTCCTAACAACCCATTCAAGGACGTGTTTAAACCCTACCATGTCGAGGCCAATCACGGTCATGCCACCCATGTGGAATAAAGTACGACCGGCGAGTGCCAGTTTCCTGTGCCCTTGTGCCTGCCCCTTGAAATAATAAAAATTGATGGCACATCTGGACAGTTGACCAACCACGAAGCCCCTTACCATGTAACATGGCGGCTGGGAAGGTGAAGATTCAAGGCTGTTTCACCCCATGGTAACAAGTAGTGAGCCGCCCAGTGGATCAGCTGTCTCCAACTATCAATAGATTATCTAAACTGGTATATGAATAAACAAGAATCACACATGTTAAAAATATTTTGTGTTAGACAAAAGTACACATATTAAATAACACATTTGCCATGCTTCTTCTATGGCCCACTGCTCGGCCTTATACGTAGTATTACTTCACGACGGAATTCTTATATATCGATGATAAGCGGAAGAGGACCAACGTCCCAGGTTCAGAAGTCCTATCACTATTTTACACTGCCATGCAAAATGCGTACACGCTTCCCATCGTAGCGAGTGGGTTGTATGCATACGTTGCCTATTGCTTCGCAGCTCAAAATTTCTTGAGGCATCGCCGCCAAATTGGTAGCGTGTTAGCAGTGATTTGTCCAAAATGCAGAACAGCTGCCCATCCCCTGGGTTCGCATTGCTAAATATCGTTTCAGTGACTCACTGGCAAGTGGCTGGGTCGTCTGTTTCTGTTACTGAGTGTGGTTGACTTGCCTAGTGGGTTGTCTTAGAATACCGAATAGTAACGTGCACACACTGTTTGATTTTTTATCTTGCACGGTCGCAAATGTCAAATGTCACAAAGGTCAATACCTCTCTGATGGTTTCTACTCTCACCGCTGTAAAATCAACTTGACTCTTAAAAACCCATAGAATGCTAAAACATTTTTTAATGCGTGAAACAAGGCAGTTTCGTATTGAAAAGCATGTAAACCTGCAAAACCCTCTTATGGCTGCTCAATAGTTCAAGGGTAAGGGCGTCTGCCATCTGGCGCGCCTGGTGATCCAGTTTCACAACCTTCTAGAATTTTTCGCACAACAAAATCAAAGCAATCAGAGGGGTACTTAAAATTATTTCTTTTGTGAAGAAATGCTAAACCTGAAACATAGGATCATATAGTAGAGCCTTCTGACGTGAGAGAGAGAGAGCGAAACATTCTTCAGTATCTACCGTGTGATTGGCAAGGAGGCGCACCTCTCTATCTCGCATCGCATATTTGCATACGCCTGCCACGCAGTTCTATACGCTTTTTGGGTATTTTGTGCTATGATAGGAACTTAACACAAATCGGTCAGCTTCTATTGAAGGACGCCCCAGATCATTTGCTGGAACCATCCCCCCCCCACCCATCCATGTTTCTGTTGCTCCGGTGTGCTTTTCTGAGGCCTCCCATTCTGAAAACGAGATAAAAAATCTCTGCCAACACAATTATTCTGCACTCAACTGTAACTGGCTTTAATGGATATGTTCCAATGTAAACACGACAGCACAATGTCCCGGACCAATTTCATAATTGTGTTGCAGGGAGACGTTGCTTGTTAAGTATTAGCTACCCCCTGTGGCATTAGTCTGATTTGAAATGAACCATGGTGTTTGGATGGTCTGTCCCCACACTTAATGGCAACAAGATCGGGAAAAGCTCAAGAGCTGCGATTGACAGATTCATGCTTAACACCCTCGGGCAACCTCCGTGAGTCCATTCCCTGGAAATCTACACCCGAACCAATTGAACCAGTGCATTGTATACAACTGTAAACTTTCACAATCTAACCACTGTCGCTTTGAAAGCAACGTGACCATTAAACCCATTCAAAAATGAGTTCCACATAAGCAATTCACTTCTTTGCCACATTAGTAATGCGGACTTTGTAATAATTTTTTACACTCCCGCATGGTAGGTTATTAACCGCCTAAAGAATTCTCTCCCGGGCGTACTGCATTGCCAGAGGAAGCACAGTGAGCCAATTAGCGATTGAATGTTTCAAGTCATTTTTCTGCCTGAAGGCATTAGTAAGTGCCACCGGTCGTTTTTCCAATTTAATCATTGGGATGCGTACCTGCCTTCTAATTGTGTCGCTTTCAAGCCCAGATATGTGATACACCTGGGATGGGCAGTCTGTCTGTTATGCGAATAGGTACCCCCAAATTTGCGCAAGCCTCTTGAAATTTCCCATTGCAATCTGAAATGATCATGTGATACCCGTGCCAAGATGTAATCATAAGGTAATGCCTGATCGATTGCACCCCTGTGACCTTTTTGATGTGGAATTCTAAAAAGCAAACTGAACATTTCAAATAACGACAACTGATCGCGCCCCATTGGCAAGCAACGGTATACGTAATAATCCCCTTGAAATTTGAAGCCTATCAAATCGAATCAAGTGGCTGCTGGAAGCAATCTAAATGCTGATTTAATATCCAGCTTGGCCATAAAACCGAGCCTTCATACATAGATCGGCTCATGTTCAACGCATCATCAAAAACTAGGGTATTTGGACCCTGCATAATTTTCATCGATGAAATCATTGATGGATGCCCCAGCCGGGAATGAAAAATGATGATGAGTCGGAACTCGCCGTGCTCTTTCTTAGGCACAAGTCTCAATGGGCTACATTGAAGGTTATATAGCGGTACTATGATGAAATGGGGCCAGCTATGCGCCCTGTTTTGCCTCTTTCACTAATTTATTTTGGACAATAGATGCGTTTCTCTAGCGAGATTAAGGCAAGGGGTTCTCTTGCAACCTTCCCACTGTAAACCTAATCTAAAACCAAATTTGAAACCGTTTAACAAAGTAATCCCTATCTTTTTAAGTGGGTATTGTTTGCTGTAACTGTTGAGTTAGCACCTCAAGTTTAATTGGTGTTGGTGCTACTTTGGCAGCAAAGTTTTAGTTGCCGAACTGGTTATGTAAATGAGAGAATTTTCCCTCGACATTTGAGCGGTACCCGAACCGCAGTTGATGTTTGGGTGACCGAATTGCCTACACGTGCGCATTCGGTTGTGGTATGGGCACATTTTGGCGTTTACATGTGGCCAGCTCGTTGTATGCCAGCAGAGCCGTGGGTGCTTGGGGAGGAACGAAATCCATGAAGGGGGGGCGTCGCAGCGCGAAATGCTGCTGCTGGAAATGTGACCGAATCGGGCCACGGAAAATTTCATGGTGGTGTTGGTGCTAACAACACCCTCAACCAAAGCTCGCTATCGATCACTGCCCAAGATTGTGAGGGGTATAGTTGTTTAAGCCGAATTGAACATCGTATTTCGCCATCCTAAGCCACCAAAATTGCTGGGCAGCCGAACTTATTGTATCTACATATTTCAACAGCTCAATAGCTCGTGACTGGTGTAACTTCTAGATACACACTCATGTAAATATAATAAACGCTGATGTCCATTGCTCGATGCTTTCAATGGTCGGCGACTTTTGATTTGTGCCTAGGATTATTCTTTTGACCATCTTGTACTAACGAAAAACTCATGCCGGAGGAGAGACCCGGTGGGGTAAGCATGCTCCTAGTTCCCACAAACTCCCCCTTTATGATTTTGAATGTACCGACTAATTAGGTAGCATGTAGGCCCAAACTGTCAAGACACTGCGCAGCGGTGGTGGGCTGTACTTCTTGCACCTTATAATTCTTTTTTGAAAATTACTTACTCACCACTCATCAATGGCTCCATGCTAAAAACCTGTTGCCATCAAGGCATGTCCGACGCTTCCTTCCCTTTTGTTCGCCGTCCTGGAGCTGAACGACGTCTTTTTGGAGGAACTGGTATATAAACGCTATATCGCGTGCGAGAACCCAAAATAACGTAGCAAACTCAGAAATTTAAATCAGAAAATTATAAAACTAGAAGTTACAAATTTGAAAAGTTGATAACAAGTTAAAATACGTGCAACAACTACGGTGTCTACGACGTGAGTGAGGTGCTGATCGGGAGGCGGCGCTTTCTTTCCGTAATATGAGACAAATGTCTTTTGCCAAGTCACGTGGCTTCCGCAAAAATTCCCGCCAAAAAGTTGCGCGTCTGTACTAACAAAATTGGCTTTAGCCAACATTCGTATTGCTAAGCTCTATATATGACAGATAGTCGACCACTAAACTATCTTGATACATCAGATACCAATTTGGAATATCACGTTGGCTCCACAAGCTAAGTCTATGAAAGGTGTTCTTATTCTATGGGTTGATCCATTAATGGTGATGCTGCATATGGTCAAAATACGGAATAAAGTGTTACAATCCAAAAATAACGAAGGTCTCAACAACGTTAGATGGAAACACACAGCCGATGCATCAGGACTTAAAAGTGTTCAAACATTTTAATGAAATCAAAAAGCATTTTGCGATGGAAAACACGCACTGTAAACGCAATTGCATCCTTACAAGGTATATAACTCAAAATATGGCCTTTGGCTTGATATGAGAACTACTGATGATGACTCTCTGCGTGGATCTGTCGAAAAATTGAAGGAGCTAGCCAGTCAATCCAAAAGAATTGAGAAGAAAGGCGAGGCTGCTGGTAATTTTGGATGGCTTATGATATACTATATTTCTGATGTCCAACTAAACTTTGAGAATTAAAGATTAGTAGGTGCTGTGTTCAAATTTCTATATATATAATGTGTGTATCTCATGCCCATTCTGCAATTATCTGGGGGTCAACGGATCGGGTAAAAGTACATTATATTGTTGCCCTACATGGCATATAACAACGCCATACTTAAATCGATCATGGTTATGTAATGATCCAGAACATATCTTTTTGGTCAGTTTGGTCTGTTTACTGATTGATGATTGGTCCTCGCAGGACAGGGGATGACAAGAACAGAGAATTGCTATCCGAATGAGCTTTCAGTGGACGACATTTAAATTGGTCAGTTGGATCCTTACACAGAAAATTATACTCAGTATTGACAGACTTAAGGAGCAACTAAAAAATGGTTGTCTCTGATTTTGCTGCCAAGGACAGGGATTCTTTTGAGGAAGCCCTTCGAGAGAAAACGCTGTTATTCCATCACTTGAAGAAAGGCAAGAAATGCGCGCGTTTGTTGGCCAAGAATAAACACTCAAAAACTGATTTTGATAACGATCAACCAACCAAGTTATAGTTTGAAAAAGAATACTTTTACCTTAGTAGTTATTTTTTTAATGATATATATGTTGATTGAAAATATGTCAGATAGTAAGCTTATCTCAAAGATCTGTATTATAACCATTCAGTTTGGGTAATTAATAAAATATTTCAAGTAAAAAAAATATGTTTAATAAATATGATAATGGATATTGAAAATATATAAGTCAAGGTAGAGGATGCACTTAAGGAGAACAAACTCCATTACATGAAAAAAAATGAAGAAGCTTGCTGGCAAGCAGTTGCATGGTCAAAGCAAGTTGTATTGGAAAGCATACAGCCACAAATGATAATAGAAAAATCTTGATATGAAAAACAAATGAAAAAAACTCTATGCTAGATAGAAGTGTTCTGGTGGTCTCATACAAAGAACTTAAAAAACACATGATATATGCCTACTCTAGAAGGTTGAATAATGCCGTTACTATGTTAAGACAAGGTCGATATGCAGACATAATATAGGTGAATTAAATCAAAGTCAGCCGACCAAGGGATTTCGCTGATTTGGCATTATCTTAACTTACATGCAGATTCAACCATGAGTTAGGGCATGTCCTAGCACCTCTTGAGCTGTGCTGTGACTAGAGTTATTTATACCTGCTAATCAAGCTACTTATCAGCAGGATATGCAGCTAAATCAAGCCTAATTATCAAGAGGCTATGCAGTTAAATCAAGATAGTTATCAGCAGCCTATGCAGCAAAATCAAGCTAATTATCAACATGGGTATGCAGCAATCAAGCTAATTATCAACCAGGTATCCGTCAAAATCAAGCTAAGTTATCACAAACCTCATAACAAGTTGAGCTACTATAATAGCAAAATTTAGCTGCTCTGTACAAATTTTAGCTAGCTCTGTAGCAAATTTCAGCTAGCTCTGTATCAAAAATTCAGCTATCTATACTACAAATTCAGCTAGCGCTGTAGCAACAAATTGTGGGGCAGTCCATCTAGCGATGGATCAAACTGATTCACTAGCTATGTAACAAATTCAGCTAGCTATATATACAAGTTTATTTTTTGCGGTTTCTATCCGCTATATGATCATTTGTTAAATTATAACTTTTATTTGTTAAAGAAAAACCATGGTGCTCAGGACCGCGTACCGTCGACTGCGTCGCGGTCAGTGCATGAAAAGGCCTAACATGACCTTTGACCTGATATGTGACCATTAGACCTATAAAAAAACGAGCGTTTGGTGTTAAATCCGTAAACCAAGTTTGGTCCAATGAGGTCCCTTTACATTTTCAGCCTATTTTACAGCTTTATCTCACATGACCTTTGACCTGGTAGGTGACCTTTTGACCTCATCAACAAGTGGGGATGCCAATTGCACCTGTGACCCAAGTTTGGTGTTTAAATCCATAAAATCATGAGGAGATTACAGGCAAATGTTAACCATTTTCCACAACAACAGACAAAAACAGACATCAACAACAGTGGACAAAGTGATCCCTATGTGTCTTTCCTGCCTTAGGACAGGAGACACAAATAAGGGCTAAAAATGTATATCTTTTAACTGCAAAGCAAATTTCACATGCTACTCTACCTGTGATCCAATTGAAAAATATTAACGCTATTAATAACACCTGCTGGATATTGCCACTATACTGTCTTTTGCCATGACTAGTATATGGGGAAATTAATTATATTTCCAACATGTTTACGGCTTGATAATAGATACCATTTATATTGAATAGTAGCTATTTCACGCACGATAAGGACATAAGGTGAAATGATCATTATACTGAAGCATAAAATACTAAAATTATACGTCTATAGATGTAAAATCGTGTAAAGTCCTTTTTATCGTTGCAGTTCTACAAGAATTCAATTACACCGCATTTTCTGAGTTGACAAATAGCTAGGGATGGTTGGTCTATTCTTCGACAACCGATCTTGGTTTCCTCTGCCGCGCCTCCGCCTTATTAATTTGCATTGGATCTGTCTTGTGGTCTGTGTAAGGGATCTGCACCTCTTGTCGTACTATTTTAATTATACTTGCATCCTGTATTAATCTTCATAGGCATCTCGAGTCGAGCACTCATTTCATCATCGTTGCTAAAGAAATTCCTGCAATTTCTTATTAGGTGTCAGCAGTTGAGGTGCTGAGACAGACAAATCAAGGCAGACATCTCTGTATTAACATTGCCACCGTTATGTAACGTTGTGCCGTCTCATAAATAACACCAAAGTTTGTTCCGGAAACACTCATGGGATTAAACAACCGCTGGGTTTTGTCTTGTATGCCACGCAATATAGAAGCCGCGGCAATACTTCAAAAGCAAGTCATATTTCCAAGTGTATGTTCTTGAAATATATTTCCGCGTGAAATATGATTTTCTTCAGATGGTAACATTTGGTTGTTTTCAAAATATTTGTATCGAAGTTGATCTGGAACATTCATTTAGTTTCTTCATGCAATTGCTCTCTGTTCTACTCACTTAGATTCGATGAATTGAGGAGAAATTATACATTGCTGAATAGTTCTCATCTGTGAGGTTGTGGCCCTTTTTTCGATGTCTTATTTTTAGTTTTTCTTTCGGTTGCGATTCTAAAGCGTTGAGAACTGGTAGCACTAGAGAAATCAAACCCACTTTCCATGGATGGTGTGTGTGTATATATTTGGGTGTCACTAAAATTCGGTTTTCTATCAGAACTGTTGATTTTAAAACTGTGTATGTTTTCAAACGTTAATAGTCCAATCCATTTTTAGGAATAAGTGTATTAATTACATAAATACTACAGGTTTAAATGTCTAAAATTACAGCTGTCTATTATCTTTACTCTAGTACTTGTTTTCTTAAAAGTAAACTGTTTTCCACCGTTTACGCTCCCATAGCATTCTACTGCGGGTAACACAGCGCCACCTTTTCCGTATCCGCATCGCTATTTTGGCCGGCTATTCTTAGAAATGCGCTTTCGTCATGGGACTCCGTAGCAGCCAAACGCTGTGTAAAGGCTCTGCATAAGCTGAACAAGGAATGAAACCACGGTTTCGCGGTACTTGGATATCGCGAAATCACGATCAGGTGGTCGAAATCTGATATTAGAAACGGGTTCCTGACAAAAAAGACCCCTTAGCTCACATAGTTTTGTAAGCCTGGCGTGTGGATGACTGATAGCAGCAACGCGATTGAGGGCCAGCTGATAAGGTAAGAAAATTGCTTGTATGGAAGTAGTTTTTTCATGTTTTTTTCGTTCTTTTTCCAAAAATAAACCCTAGTATAGTAAACTCGTCGGCTAACTAGACCAATTTAGTTCGGATATCTTTGGTGCGGTAAATCGTTACGATAGGCAAGTATTTTGCACAATCTCCAGTGTACCGCGTGTACAAAAAATTCCGAATCAATGCCATATGACACTGTGTGTACGTGGAGGTTCCCACGCTCCGCCGATTATGATGTGGTTGCTAACTCCCTAGCGCAGTGAAGATTTGCCAAGTTGCCAATTCAACAGTGGCCGGCGCTGTGTGCCAAGACGACACTTAAATGGTGGTTTTAGATCACCAACAAAATAACAGAAATTGGTTACTATATGGTAATAAAATGTATCTTGCACTTTATACGAACGATTATTTGTTGATAGAGCTAAACATACTAAATGTTATCGTTGCAAAATACTTCATCATAACAAAGAATCACACATAGTAAACAGCATCACACTTTCATGTTAAAATGTTTTGCATACATATGTTCACAAATCCAAACACAACATGAGTTGCAACATTCAGTATCACATGAATGCCATACGCATCATACTTCACTTGCTTGAAAATTGTCAATGAAAACAGGCGCACTGGCACTATCATGGAAAATGTCTTAACGTTTCTTGGGACTGCACTGAGACACCGTGCGGTGGGGGGTGGGGGGCTGCCTTGGTCGGTCCTTGATCGGTCCCTGGCTATTTCCCATGTGTATGTAAAAGTGGTTGACAGGCAGTTTCGACACCCAGTGTCTTTCTTTCCTGTATGTACCTATTTGGGACCGTGGTCCTTATTTTGTGAATTTATCTATGTGGCAAGAAAATTCAATTATTAATAATTATAAACAATTTGAAGAAGTATATAACTATGTACATATCCAACAACGTATTGGAGGAAATTCCAAGCTTCCATGGATTGAGGGTGATATCAGAATATATTGCACTCGCAAGAAAAATATATTAAACTTTCTATTCTTTAACATGTAAATAAACTTGAATTAAATTAAAAAAAAAAAAAAAAAAAAAAAAAAACAAAAAGTTATATTTTCCAAGTTTTTTCACTTCTTCATAAGAATATTGTTAAAGAAATTTGCGTTCTGTAGGTCTTACGCCTAAAAGGCCCGTCCTGCCACTTATCAAACACCCTCAATTGATGACTAAGGGGGGAAATGGCACAACCATATACAATTCCTTTTCTAGAATTCAAAACAAACACCATAAATTGCAAATTTTCTAAAAGGTATTAACTTAATGCCCCCGTCGGGGGCGTTATAAACAGAAAAGGATGTTCTTATCTTTTTTGAAGAAATCAAAACAAAAACGTGGTGGTCTTATATTGATTTATCTACAGGCCTAAACATAAACAGGCTATTATCAATGATCAAAACCAGATGGGCCCTTAGGTTCTGCTTACAGTCCGTTAAAATACATGCTGAAAGACCTCAAATATCTAACAATGATGGACTTGATTTCTCCGACATTGCACCCCAGCCCCCCATCAGTCAAATACAAAAATTAGACAAAATCCATAATTTTGGCAATAATGTCTTTTGATGGTAAAAACGGTGTTATTGTGCATCAGTTAATCAAGCAACCTTCTGAAATACCTTGAATTAATTTGATACCTTGAAAATCCATAGGGAGAAAAATGGTGTACATACATTACACTTGGATTATAGACTTGAACCGCTTCTATACATCAACAAAACAACAAGAACGTAGCCTTTGTAACGCTGTCTGCATGGTTATATAAGGGAAGACTTTCTTGAAAAACACAAACCAGAATGTCGAGGCAATGGTACGAGCCATTAGAATAGAAATGCCTCAACCGGAAAAATCCCTACTAAAATTTGAAAACTGGCACCGACAAAATGAAGCTTCCCTTCATAATCTACGCAGATTTTGAATCGTAATAAAGAAAATTGAGGGGCCTACTTTAGATCCACTCAGAGCAAGACCCAACGAAACACAAAGTAGCATGAAGCATGTGGTTTTTCTTACATTGTTGTGAGATCTGACGGAGCATTAGGACAACCCATCGTTAAAAATGGCTTAATATACCAGACAAATTCTGCAAAGTCCTGAGCAAACAGAAAATCAAATAAAAAAAGGAGTTTTTGTAAGAACCCCCAGCTGATACAGATGACTTTGAGTCTGCAAACTTACAAAATACCACACATTGCTACATATGCCATCAAGTCACGGAAAGAAAGGTGTCCAAGGAACGACAAATATCTGGACAAAGTACGAGACCACTGTCATCGACAGAGTTTCGTGAAGCCGCGCATTACTCGTGCAATTTAAAACTCAAGACTAAATCCAGAAAACAACAATTATTCTTGTCGTCCTTTCACAATCTTCAGGGGATCCCTATGCACATTTGATAGGCAATCTATTAGCCCACAGAAGGCAATATGAAATCATTCCCAATAACATAGAAAAGTACATTTCATTCTCTCTGCGCCATTTAAGGGCCATCGATAGTGCCATTTTTGTCGGCTCTCTTGAAAATTAAGAAATGCGAATAAACCAAACAGGTTTTGAACCGGATCAATTCAGACGAGAATTGCTCCTTAGAAAAAGAGTCTACCCAATGAGTACATGGACGGTTGGCAGCTTTTCACGAGATAAAACTGCCACCCATGGATAGTTTTACAGTGGACTTACAAACGAGGTATTTCCGAAGAGACTAGCACATGCACAAAATGTATGGTATACCTTCGGCTGTAAACATCTAGGAGATTACCATGATCTGTATCTTAGAACTGATTTCTCCTCTTGGCAGATGTCTTTGAAAACTTCAGAACCACTTGCCTTAGACAATATGATTCGACCTGCACTTATCACATCCCCGGACTAAGTTGGATCACTTTTGAAAAAGACAGGCATTCATTTTGGAATTACTAACAGATTACGACATTTTTCTCTTTATTGAAAAAAGGCCTCCGTGGTGGAATTATCCGGTATCCCAACGCTATGCAAATCTACAACCCACTTACTCCAAATTTTAACCTCAAAGACCAAACAAACCTACTAATGTATTTCTAAAGACGCAAACAACCTTTATGGCTGGTCAATGTCTCAGTCTTTCCAACAGGTAATTTCCGGTGTGAGTGCAGATACTATACAATTCGGAATCTTCCACGCAGATTCACCAACAGATGCATATTGGTAAGTTTATTTGGAATACCCTAAAGAACGACACAACATGCAAATGATTATCCATTGGCACCTGAAAGTGGGATTGATCAATCAATCATCAAATTTTATTCATCACAAAAGCAATATACAATAGCTAGCATACCAAAGCTAAAAAGTCCATATATGCTATAATAAAGTGAAAATATATTAAAACTATAAATGGTACTGTATATATTTCACATGTTTATATAAATTCAAGATGGATGAATAGGGACACTGAAAGAGCGTGATGGTGCAGGCGACCTCTTCAAATAAACTTACATATAATTACTACATAGAGACAAAAATAAACCGACAGAACAAACAAGACGGGACAGAACAGGACACACAATAAACAAATTGTCCGACTACATAAAAGGGAAAAGCAAGTAAGATAAATGAATGGAAGATTAAGGGATATGACGGTATCATACATCTTGATAAGTTTTTCCTTAAGATTCCTTTTGAAAGAGTTGATTGAGGGAATGTTTTCAGTGTGGGTCCAGAGTAGACCAGAGTAGGGGACCTTGTTAACACTAGTGTATTGTTAGCCAAGACGCTATTACCTTTTTTATAATAGAAGATGAATATTTCTAGTACGTAATTGTGAGTAAGGTGTGATGTGCTAACTAAACTATCTTTGATAAGGTCATTAGGCAACAGATTGTTTTTCAAACTGATACATAAAACAGCGTTGAAGCTTGTAGATGTCATGAAATCTTAATGGTATTCATAATGAAAATAATGGATCAGTGTGGGCCAGCCACATGGTAATTTTGTACAGTTTCTAAATACCCCTTTTTCTGAAGTATAAAAAGGGAATCCATGACCGGTGTAGAAGTAAACCTTGTCCGGCGTACTCATAGTCCGGAACAAATGGTAGAACAATAGGGCGATCGCATTCAGTGAGCATCTTTACGCAACATTGTTTCACGCTTTAATAATCCGTTAACGTCTATGGAGCCCGGACTAGGCTCCCACCGGACTATATCTGCTTTCCACCGGCCTTGTTGGAATCGGCCCCAGGTCATAGCACCGATGATATAGGGTACGCTGAGGGTGTGGGTGATGTTGCGGGAGATAGGTTTATACTTTTTCCGAATAACTCCATTGTATTTGGATATGATTTAGAGATTGCTTCGTAGTATGAGACTCCAAGTTTAATTTTATCAAGATCAGGATACAAAGAAATTTATTAGTTTGTACCTGCTCAGTGTGGTATTGTTGATTTTAATTAATTTACTATCGACTTAATTACTGGTGTTTATTCTTGAATATCATATAGTTTTGTCCTTTTTACTATTCAATGAGCAATTTGTTCGTCTAACCAATTTGAAATATAAATCAGTTCGTCATTTATTTATTTGGTTCAAGTGTTGTAGGGTCGGGGCGGGAGAAGAGTATGTTTGTGTCGTCATCAACAAAATAAAGTGTGTGATGTATGCAGATTGGTAAAAGGTCATTAATATAAGACGAAATAAAAGTGGTCGCTATGATAGAGCCTGGGGAACACCGCAGTAATTGTAGCTGGTTCGGAAAGGGTGTTATTAAATAAAACTCGTTGATGTCTGTCACTTAGGTAACTCTAAATCAGTCGTTGGCAAGTCCTCTGACACCATATTTATTAAGTTTGTGGAGGAGAATATCATGATTTATAGTGTCAAAAAGGCCTTGCTAAGATCTAAGAAAATATCGAATGTGTGGTGTGTGTTATCCACATTCTCAGCTATTTTGCAGTATAGTTCATTTATTGCCATATATGTGAACGTTTTTAGGCTTCTAAACTCAAATTGATGTGGAGGTAAGGATATTGTGCTGAGTTATAAAATTATAAATGCGTTCATAGACAACCTTTTCGAGAAGTTTGGAAATAGACGGTAAAATAGATATAGGCCTGTAATTGGAAAAATCGTGTTTGTCCCCTGCTTTGAAGATTGGTGTCACGTTAGCTTGTTTTAGAAGATTTGGAACAATTCCAGAAGCAAGTGAAGAGTTAAAAATGCGGGCAAGGACACTAGCAATGGATGGGATAATTTGTTTTAGGAGATTATTGCTGATGTCGTCGAATGCACTGCTATTACTGGTTTTCAACTTTGATGTTAAGAGTTCATCAGGAGAGGTTGGAAATAAAAACAAACCACTGGGATTGTTGTAGGTTAAAAGTGTAGATTTAAAATCAGCAGTTGGTTCGGGCAATTCTTATTGTTATCTGCAAGATTGCTACCTATATTGGCAAAGAAACGGTTGAAGTTTTCAGCGATGGCCCCTTCATTAGTGATCTTTTCGCCATTATTATTAGTAAAGAAATCGGGAAGTTTAACTTTTACTAGGGGATCCATCAAGCCTAAAAGGCTCCAAATAAGGTTGAACCCACTCAAGATACACTAAAAGATCTGAGAGGTGTTTTAGGTCAATTCGAGGGTGCTGAGTTCAAATCTGCTGCATACAAAATTGATTAGTTGGTGGAAAGAGGTGAAATTCTTGTTTTAAAGGGACACTACCCGATTTTATGATAAACAGAGCTTTTTTAATACGATAGAAGTATGCACTTCTTCAAGAAAATTTCAATGTCACATTAAAGGTCAGAATATTAAATTTGTTTGATTTTTCATTAAAATGTACGAAAACCTCTACCGCTAATGATTAAAGGGGTACTATCTGATTTAAGAGCTAGTGAAGTAATGCGCCAACGTGGGTGAATATTATTTGCACCTTAAACCTTTACGCATGGATGGTGACAAATTTGTAACAATGACAGCATCAGTATTAATAATAGTAGCTACTAATAATTCTTTTCAGAAAGTTCTAATTTGACAAGTCAAATAAGTCATTGACTGGAATCCAGTCTTTCAAGTGAGGCCGCATTTTAGTTACCTGCTATTTTAACCGGGATAACCACGAGTCTTGATTTGCTAGAAAAATTTAAAGTCATGAAGTATCTGAAGTGACGGATAATATGAGATCGCGCCTCAGGTGAAAAGGAGGGGCCTTTCAGGTAAATATGTACCAAAAATAAGATCATATCAGTACACAGCCTTAATAAGAAGGGGTGTCATTCAGTATGTAACTGTAAGAAGGGGGCCATTGAAGTAACAACCTGAGTTCAAATAGTAAGTGCGTCTCTCCACAGTGTCGAATTAGAAATAAAATAGAAAATTGTTCAAAATGTGCTCGTAGCGTGTGCAAATTTTGAATTTGGATGTTAAAATTGTTAAAAGTGGATACTTTTATGGAAACGTTGTGAAAAAGGTAGGTACATGGAAAGGAAGAGGAAAAAAGGAAGAAACAAATGGGCTTTATCGAGTCTCGAAGATTTTAAGTGGGGTCTGTTGGGTAAAAGGTCAGCAGCAACACAAAAGGGGGTCATTGTGTACAAAAAAAGGTTAGAAAAAGAGGGTCTCTATAGTGAGGCCCCACCGGGAAAAGGTGGAAACTGTAAAAATGTCTTTAATTATATTATGGCCTTCATTTTTACAGGGCCTCTGACTCTGGCACAAGACAGAAAACTGGTTTTTAGTACAACTACAGACGTAGTCCCTGGGTTATTTCTTGAATGGAATGATATGGGGGGGGGTGGGGGGGATACCCATAAATTGTTTTGGCAACCGGGCTTATCAAATCTGAAATAATAGCATGTAGTTGTGCTAAATACCAGCTTCTGTCTTGTACAGCATTATGAAATCAACAAGATCAATCATGTTTAATTGGCGACGCCACTTGTTCAGTCCCCGATCAGTCACAGACCTTGAAACGACGGCACAAGTTGTGACATGTCGCTGTCAATGCTGCTCGTCGATTGGTCGACGAGCTGTTGACGCCAAGAAAGGTACAGTCACATAGAAGACAATCCGCGACGCGACCCGACCTCTACCCGACTACACAAGACCACATTTTTTTCAAAATCGGCTGCAGTCTTGTTCAAAACTTACAAGACAAGAGATGCTCAATCGCCTAGCAGTAGGCGACAGCATCAGAAAATCAACAAGATCAAGCATGGCACTTGTTCAGTTCCCAATGCAGTCGCAAACTTTAACATGACAACACAAGTTGTGACATGTTGCTGTCACGACCTTCCCGATTCCAAAACCGCGATACTTTTAAGCCTGCAAGAAAAAAAAATGACCGTTTTTTTTTCAAATTTGCCCGGGCATTCGCAACGTGCTTCCGACCACACAAGACTGCAGAAGACTGTACAGGACACTCCCAGACTTAGCCAAAACTACACTTGAAAGAGGAAAATTACTCACGATTTTCGAAAAATGGCCAATCGGCACCAGTTTTGAACAATCTTGAAGCGGTTTTTTAGCAAATAATCGGTAAGACTGCAGAAGATTGTACAGAACAGTCCCAGACCTTGCCCAAACTACATATGAAAAAGAAAAACTGCTCACGAGGTTTCGGAAAATTGGCAATCGGCCACCAGTTTTGAGCAGAATGGAATGGTTTTCTAGCAAAAAATCGGTGTGCATTGTGACGAGCCGTAAGAAAACTGATGGGCTCACGTGGAAAAGCTGTTTTGACTGACTTATGTACAGTGGACCCATAGTCTTGAGAACCACTCAACCAAATGAACAATTTTTTTTCAGGCTGGAACCTTTGAGATCCATTTTTTTTTATCCAGTGGTGTAACCAGACATTTTCATTTGGGGAGGGACACACATTCCCCAATGAACCTGTACTTACCTTGCTTCATGGGGCAAGAAGAAGGGAAACATTCTAACTGGGGTTGCCCCTTCCCCCGCTGGTTACGTCACTGTTTGGATCATATCTTTATACTGCCCTTTGTTCTTCGAAATGATGAATTACTCTTAATGCATTTATAATAGTACTTAAACAAGATAATTATTATGATTGTAGGTGAATGTTCTCTAAAAAGGCGGGAAAAGAATAAGTTCGTTGAAATAACGTAACACCTTATTCCCCTGTCGTAATTATGGTTTTAAAATTTACAAACGTAAACAGATAATGAGCTGGGTGAGTGAGTGTAGTTTTTTTCCGAGGGGATACCATTTTCTTCAGAAATTGGGGTGCATGAAAAAGCTGGGATGCGTCCCTTTTTAATAGGGCTTACAACAAAATTTGAATATTTTTGTAAAAACTGCCATTTTGATCGGTCTAAAAAGAAATTGTTTGATTGCTATTTATGCCCAACCCACTTTAAAAAGCACTTAAATGAATACTCTAGACACTAGAACAAGTTTTGTGACAGTTTTTTTTCAATTACTATTACCTTTAATATACCTGAAGTATGATAAAAACACATTATTTTTCTCTGGAAACTGCTGAAAACATACGATCCTTCTTTGGAAACTCCTCACATAAAGGACAATATTTGGAGCAGAAAAAGTAAACAAATTCTTAACGCTATAACAACTCTAACTTATATTTGATTTTTCAATCTAAATTGTCAATAGAAGAGTGCCCTTTAATTCTAATGACCAGTTTTAGACAAACATAACATGAACATGATAATCAAGGCAGCCCATCCTCCAGAGGACCTCTATGTGCTCTCAAATTATTTATTTCCCTTGATAATCCTTTTTTTTTCAAAAATACTAGGAAAATTAAGTATTTCCTCTTTAAAATCAACTTTCCACCAACGTGGGGTGATTTTTGTATGATGTATATTCAAAATTAGCACCCTCAAAATTCACCTAAATACTTCCTAAACATTTTAGTCATATTAGTGGATCTTGGGCATTGTTTGATAATGCTATTTAAAAATAAATAAGGACAATCGGGTAATTCCCCTTTAAAATCCACTTTCCACCAATGTGGTGATTTTGTATGGTGTCTATTTGAAATCAACACCCTCAAATTGACATAAAATACTTCTTACACCCTTTAGTCAAATTAGTGGATCTTGCACATGGTTTCATAAAGCTATATTTAAAAAAATAAGGAAAATCGGGTAATGCCCCTTTAAAATCCACTTTCCACCAACTTGAAAATTTTGCATCGTACATATTCGGAATCAGCACCCCTCGAATTGTCCAAAAACACTTCCTAAACCTTTCAGTCAAATAAGTGGATATTGCGCATGGTTTGATAACGCTATTATTTAAAAAAAAAGAAAATCGGGTAATTCCCCTTTAAAAATCAACTTTCCATCAATGTGGTGATTTTGTAAGGCGTCTTTTTGAAATCAGCACCCTCAAATTGTAATAAAACACTTCTTCAACCCTTTAGTTAAATTAGTGGATCTTGCACATGGTTCCATAAAGCTATAATTAAAAATAATAAGGAAAGTCGGGTAATGCCCCTTTAAAATCCACTTTCCACCAACTTGACAATTTTGCATGGTGCATATTCGGAATCAGCACCCTTGAATTGTCCAAAAACACTTCTCAAACCTTTTTAGTGTATCTTGAGTAGGGTTCCCTCTAGTCAGGTAGCCATGGTCCAACTTATGGCCTGACCGTTAAATTGAGTATGGACACAATATTTCGCTGAAAATGATAGATAAGGGTGTGTAGAATAAGAATATGCCGGGTGCCACCTGGGCATCCTTGAGCATTTTGAGAAATCCAAGATGGCGTCGCCATAAATGATAATTATCTATTCAACCCTATATTATCAAACTATGGAGTTACTAGATATACTATAGGACCCAAGGAACAAATGCATGGCACTAGTAACATGAGTAATATTCCAAATTCAAAATGGAAGCCAAATATAATAATTTTAAAATATGCCATATAACAGCAAATACCTGCGATAAAAAATAAACATGAAGTACTTAGATTATGTTGTTAGACACAATAAATGTATTTCTGATACTTTTAAAGTTGTAACATGACGTCAATCAATATGGCAGCGAAAAACGTGAATATCTTCAAAAAATACTTGACACAAATGTCTAAATATTACCTTCAAGTATAAATTATTGTGTCAATGAAACAATTAGAAATGTACCTATGATCGTAACCAAGTGATACCAGGGTAATCCGGATAAATAAAAGGGTCAAGCTCAAATTATAAATTGAGTGCAATATATGTGAAAAAATGTAATGCCTATGGTTGTTGTGAAAAAGATGTGGATGTCTGTGTCTTTTTTTACCCAATTAGTTTTGCACCATATTAGATTTACATTTTAATGTCATTGACACATTGATTTCGATTTGAAGGCCTGGAATCTTATAAATGTGCCAAGTATTTTTTGAAGATGTTCCCGTTTTTGGCTGCCATATTGATTGACGCCCATGTTTCAATTTTAAAAATTATCAGAAGTACATTTAAATGTCTAGCAACATAACCTAAGTTAATTCTCGTCTATTTTTATCGCAGATATTTGCTGTTATATAGCATATTTTAAAATTATTGGATTTGGCGTCCATTTGAATTTGAAGTATGACTTAATGTTTGCAGTGCCATACATTTGTTCATGATCCTATAGTATATCTAGTAACTCCCTAGTTTGAACTATAGGGGTGAATATATAATTATCAGTGGATTTTCTCAAAATGCTCAAGGCAATGCCCAGGTGGCACCCGGACAGATCTTATTCTACACACCCTAATCTATCATTTTTTCAGCAAAAAAATTGTGTCCACTCAAACTTTACGGTCCGGGAAGAGGTTCTACCTGGACTACTAAAATTATGCCACCATGGTCCCCTACTATTATTAGTAAGGCCTAAATAGGTCTTATTCAAAGTTTTTCACTTCATTATTAGTGTTGTACCTTATTATTTTCAATGTTTGAGGGGTTATGTACTAATTTTTTTACATTAACGCAATAATGAGTTAAGTGATTTCGATATTTGTTGTAATTAAGTATTATCAGACTTGTGTTTTATGAGATGCATTTTTTATACAATTTATTTTTGGTTTGAATTGATTTAATTAATCCTTTAGTGACCCATGGTTTTTAGGTGACTACGTTAGAGATAACTGTCGTGTTAATTGACAATGGATGGCTTGGAGTTCAGAAATTTAGAAATGAATTTATTGTAGGCCTGATCGGGATTTTGAAGTGAAGTCATTCTGACTCCAGTCAACAAGGAGAAAAGGGGGGCATTAGTAAGGGCCTTATATTGTTATGCTGAATGACGAGATCTTTTTTGTTAATGGTGTTCGACGATGTGGTGTTGAGCTTAAAGCAAATATTAGCACTTTTTTTGAAGAGGGCCCCAATTTTTCAACAAAATTTGATTTTTACCACCGTTGCCATTGGTAACTGGCTAGTAACACTAGACCTGTGAATGGTTTAAGACTTACAAATGTCTATGTGTCGCCAAAGAAGGATTTTGTAAACTAGAAAATTATTATCGGGGATCCCCGATAATAATTCAAGGCTGCTGGAAAGGCTTCCCATATGAAATTAGGCCGGGAAATTAGCGCCATGTACGTATCTACGAACCCATTCCATTAGTTGTTTTATGTGGTTCAGGAAAGTCAAGTTAGCAGGTCATTTCTTGCTGGTGGCACTATTTCATCATGGACGGACATAAACTGAGCATTACCAGCTCGGGCGTTAAGACAGTCTACGATCCCAATTCTAATACAAAAAGCGCTCATTTATGATAAAACGCATTTTGAGCATTCTCGTTCGCAGTGTCGTTTCAAGACAATTCCCCAACATAGCTGTGCAAAAATTCAAATTGAAAAATGGGGGCCAATCTAATATTTAAAATATTCATATACAGCAAATACCTGCTATAAAAAATAAACCATGAGTACTTAGATTATTGTTGTTAGACCAATAAATGTATTCTGATAACTTTTAAAGTTGTAACATGACGTCATCAATATTGACAGCGAAAAACGTGGATATCTTCAAAAAAATACTTGACCAAATGTCTTAAATATTTACTTCAATATAAATTGTATTTTTCATGAGCCAACTGTAGAAATGTACCTATATCGTAACAAGTGATACAGTATCCGGATTATATAGAGGGTCATATAATTGAGTGCAAATATATGTGAAAAACTGTAATTCCTATGTTATTTTTGACAACTTTGCACCTTTTTTGCACCATGTATTACTTTCTAATATCATTGACACACTGATTTCGATTTGAAGGCTGTAATACTTATAAATTTGTGCCAGTATTTTTTGAAGATGTTCCCGTTTTTGGCTGCCCATATTGATTGACCCTGTTTTTCAATTTTAAAGTAATCAGAAGTACATTTAAATTTGTCTAGCAACATAACCTAAGTACTTCTCGTCTATTTTTATCGCAGATATTTGCTGTTATAATAGTCATATTTTAAATTATTGATTTAAAATTGTAAATTTAGAATTTGAAGTACTAGTATGACTTAATGTGTGCCATACACTTGTTCATTGGATCCTTAGTAGATCTAGTAACTCCATATTTTGATAATATGGGTTGAATAGATAATTATCATTGGATTTCTCAAAATGCTCAGGATGCCCAGTGGGCACCCGGCAGATTCTTATGCTACCACCCTATCGATCATTTTCATCCAAAAAATTGTGTCGCATACTCAACTTACGTCACGTTAAGGTTCTACCTGACCTACGCAAATATGCCACCCATGGATCCCCTACTATTCCTGATTACGGCCTAATAGGTGATTCAAGTTTTTCACATTTCCTTATTAGTGGTGTCCTTTATTTTCAAGTTTGAGGTTATGAATTTTTTTACTATACGCAATATGGGTTTAATGATTTCGATATTTGTTGTAATTATTTATTACAGTAACTTGTTTAGAGTGCATTTTTATACAATTTTTTTTTTTTATATTTTTGTGTTGAATGATTTAATTAATCCTTTAAGTGACCCATGGTTTTTAGGTGAATGACGTTTAGAGCTCCTGTAGTGTTTAATTGGACATTGATTTTTGGAAGTTCAGAAAATTTAGAAATGAATTTATGTAGGCCTGATCGGGATTTTGAAGTGAGGTCACCTGACTCCAGGCAAACAAGAGATGAGGCATTATAAGGCCCTGTTATGTTGTATATACTGTAAAATTGACGAGATTTTTTTTTGTTGATGGTGTTGACGATGTGGTGTTGAGCTTAAAGCAATATTAGCCATTTTTTTTGAAGAGCGCCCGGCGGCAATTTTTCAAAAAAATTTAGATTTTACACGGTTGCCTTGGTACTGGCTAGTAAGACTATACCTGTTGAATGGTTAAGCTCTACAATGTCTTTGTGTCGAAAACGAAGGATTTTTTAACTCGAATAATTATTATCGGGGAGGCCCCGATAATAATCAACGGCGGCTGGGAAATGTGCCTTCCATATGAAATAGCCGGGAAAATATCGCCCATGTACGTATCTACGCTCATCTATTAGTTGTTTTATTGGGTTCGAAGTCCAAGTTCGAGTCATTTTCTTGAGTGGCACTATTTCATCATGGACGGACATAACTTAGCATTTCCAGCTCGGCGTTTAGTACAATCTACGATCCCCCTTCTCATTACAAAATCGCTCATTTTATATCAATACGCATTTTGAGCATTCTCGTGCGCAGTTTTTGTTTTTCTAGACAATTACCAACTAGCTGTGGCAAAAATATCAAATTTTGAAAATTGGGGGCGGTCTTGCAAAATTGCTAATATTGCTTAAGTTTTTGTTTAGAAGGAAACTGGAAAGTGGTCGGAAAGACATGTACCATAACGCAGAATTAATACGAATGATTTCATTAGTACAATATATCCAATTTAGTGATAACCCTGGTGTGTCCATTTATTATAATGTTTAATCCGAGTAGGCCTATCAATACTTGGATAGAAGTCATGGGAATAAAAATTATTAATGAACTCCCTACTTGGAATCTTTATCGAAGTGACAGTAAATTATGTTAAATCCCCCTTATGTAGCTGTTTTTTGTTGATGAGAAAATAATATTTAATGTTTTGCCCAGCTGTGTGAATAAAATCAGTATGAATGACATATTCTGGTTTGTAAATGATACCAACTATCGCTTTATTGCAATTGAGGAGACTCTAGAAGATGGAGTCACAATTTGCACAATCAAGGTATATGTCGGGTCTAAGCGATAAGTCAAAATTAGAATTGATGACGAGTGAGACACCGCCTCCACGGCGATCAGATCTATTCAGTTCTTCGCTCGAATAGTTCTCAATGCGATCAGATCATGCATCGTCATCATTTCCGAAACCAGGTTTTCAGAAAACCAAGTATAGAAAGTGCTGCAGACTGGACCAATCGTAACAATATCATCGGAGTGTTTTGTTAAGACTGCGTGTATTCGCATGAAAAAGGGGCAGGTTACATGTATTTTAATGAGGGTTCATGTGTAGATATGTTTTCATGAAGTTACGTAGCAACATGTGATGTATTGGGGTGGTGATGTCGGAATCATCAGAAAAGTTATCAAAAGGATTTAATGAGCTATCAAAGTTAAAGGGCTGAAATGTAAGTGTAGATGGAAGGTCGGACATAACAATAGTACAAGACGAAACAGTTAAAAATGTAAAAAATCTTAAATATTACCCAAAAATTAAATTACAGTTAAAACGTTGCAATAAATATATACAAATGAGAGAGACTCATGTAGCTCACTAAATACCACCAAATAATAAATAAATTCAAACATAGGTAAGACATAGATGGTATTGGGTAGATACGGAATGTTTGAAGTATAATACCAAGTTTGAATAAATTATCATTAAAATTGAAATGATACTAATGAAGTATGACATCTTTGCCAAAATATAATTATGACATTTCAATATCATCCATATACAACATCGTGGGCAAGTAGTCATTTTACACATACACAAAATTATGTAAAGCAGGGAATAATAAAAAAAAGAATAATGGTGTATCACATACATGTTGCACTCCAGATGGCAGGAAAGTAAAAAGCGCGAATTCGTTTCCACGACATGACGCGCTCCGGTCAGCCGCGCATTTATTATTAAATCAAAAAAGCTGTAAGTGGGCGTGTGGGTATACCATTAACCATTAATACAATCAATAAACAAGGGACCAGGAAGTGTATAAACAATTGACACAGTAGTACCTTGGAGGAGCACTGGTTTGTTTAAGAAAAAAATGACCATGCAAAACAATAACACTGCAAGATGAAATCAGAGCACATCAGCAAAGATACACCATCTGCCTCAGGACAAGGTAATACATGTCAAAGTACTTGTGATACAACCATAGGGACTACGGCGTCAGTAATGTAATGTAACACAGTAATTGTACATAACTTATTGATTCTGTTTATGAGGTAATTGATGCATTCATACTACAATGTATGAAATTATCACCATTACACTGACAATGAATCTTTGAACAATTACAATGAACACGTTGTATAAATGGAAAATAACTCAATTGTCACAGAGCAAACAATGGCTATCTTCTTCATAATGACAAAGTTTAAATTATTTTCGGAGATAACAAAAACATGATGATACATACTCTCGTGTATAGTAATACGACAATAGTATATCTAGATAAATTAGCATAATACATGTTTAAAAATATACAATAGGTAATGACAATTCCATGTATCAGCCAAACGTGCCAATAAGGGGCATCTTTAATAGCAAAAAAAATAGTTAACGGGAGAGATGATTAGCAATGAAATACGAACAACATAGCATGGACATAATACTACATCAACATACATGTATATACACGTAATATAATTTATACTGATGAGATATGACATTTCAGTGTATACTTTGGATAGTTAGAAAAAGATTAAAGTGTTAGATGATGAGCAAGAAGCATGCACCATAACATATGAAACATGACACGTATACAGATGAGTAACATTTAATGCAATATAAGACTCATTGCAATTCCGTTATACTTGGATAGTTAGAGAAAAAGATTAAAGGGGTAGACGATGAGAGGAAGGAATAATCACATAGCTGCGACGTATATCGGTTCAGAAGACATTAATATAAATATACATAGTGCACGACAACAGAGTATCTGATAAAATTACACAGTTCATGATGTAAAAATAAAAGCATAATGGCAATTCGGATATGAAAGAGTGCCTTTCAGAGAATGTCATGATAGCTAGAAAAAGATTAAATGGGGGGTAGACATCAGGAAGGAAGAACGAACACTTGTCATTTGAACATGGTTTGGATTCAACTACATATCATGAATTCAAAGCTATAAGTGTGCTGTTACCTATATTATGTAATTTCATTTAATACAAAATAATACTAGTGACATTTCAAGATAACTTTAGCTATAATGAAGACAGACTAAGGGGTGATGATGACCCCACACTGGAATATTGAACCTATAACCTGCACATCTTTCAAAATGCTATACCATACATTAATATCATTTAATAGAGATATGAAAATAATGCCATACCAGGATACAATTTGGATAGTTGAAAAGATTAAAGGGTAGATGATGAGCAAGGGATCATATGAATAGGATCATATAGTATGCGAAAATGATAACGATCGTTATCAGATAGTAAATAAAAGACAATAGTGTATATGAATAAATGGCATATCATAGACTGTTGAATAAATACATGCTTAATGACAATTGGAATTGACAATAGGCATTATACAGGATATGTTAAGATAGAAAGAAAGGTTAAGAGGTTAGATGATAGCAAGAAGCGACGAAGCACATAGCAATATGAACATGGATGGGTTTAATACATTATGATGTTCACTCACAATGTGCTCCATACCTAATATCCATTTAATCACGATAAGAAGTAATATCCTGTAAGAAAACAGATTAAAGAGGTAGATGGTGAGGCAGGAAGTGAAACCCATAATAACATGTGACCGTGACCCCTCGAAAATGCTACATACACCCGGTACTATCATTTAATAGAGATAAGAAAATAATGACATTTCAGGAGATAATATGGATAGTTAGAAAAAGATTAAAGGAGTAGGTGATGGAGCAAGGAAAAGTGAAAGATAATTGTTGATACAGAATCGCTAGAAATCATACATACAAAAATGAATTTGTGAAGAGGGCATGCAAAAAAAATGACATGCGATAATTATTTAAGCATAAACGGATAAAATATGATGAGGGTTAATTTAGAAAAAACTAGAGAAAATGGGGGAAACAGGACGAGGAAATAAATGGAATCGCCATAAGAGTGCACCCACAAATAGCGCTGGTAGAGCAAGAACGTCCGGCTCGAGTGCAGTGCAGCACGGATGTTAGAGTTTCCATGCTGACGCGCTCTGGTCAAGCCGCGCATTTATTGTAAATACATACAAAATGGTAATCTATTCTACACTCATAACAATGTTAATCAGAAAAAAAAGTGAGGACCATGACCTGACCGGACAACCACTGTGAAGAAAATAAAAGCAGCAGAGCAGGCATGGTCGTGGTACATTAGCACGTGGTTGTAAAAGTCGAGGTTGGGGGAATAATACCAATAATGGGTACCATAAGCAAATCAATAAGAGAGGTACAAAGTGGTTAGGGGTACCAGAAAAAGTCAATGGGGTGAAGAGAAGGAGATGTGGGTGGGATGGTTGAGTATAAAACGGTAATACGATTACATTATAATAACAATGGAGGAGTATATCGGAATGATAAAAAAACATGAGGTGGCTCTTGAACAAATACATTGTAATTCAATGAGATTTATGCAGAAAGTGGTACAAAATTATAAGCAAGGTTTAACAGTGTACCTCATGTAAATCAATAAAGCATGGGGCATAGTAATACAACCAGCACAGTGCGTATTATAATACCATGGTTAATAAAACTCAGACAAAATTGTTATAAACACAAAATTGAATGGAAATCAGCTATAAGATCATGATTATAAACATTGTAATTATTTTAGTAAGATCCAGATCAGCATGTAGCAAGGATGGTCACTTTTTTGTTAGGAGGCGATAATTTTGCCAATCTTGTAGGACCACGCCGTTTTTGAGAGACCCTAGTCTAACCATACGCGGACATCGGTAGGACTCCATGCGAGCAGCGTGGAATTCTCGGTAATGCGTAGGGATGTGCCTTTCCGAGTTTCTTGCGCGGAAGACTGATGATCGCTGTGAATCGTCATTGAGTCTTCCAAAAACAGGCACAATCGACATTTTGCGAAATTGAGTTTTTGGCACATTATTATGATACTAAATCACAAGCTCTTTTCATATACAAATATGGAGCAAATAACATTCCATTTGTAGATATATAGATGTCACTTTTGGAAATCATACCAAACGCCAAATGAAAGTATTCCAAACAGACAAAGGCATTCGTCTGTTTGCTGTACCTGAAACCCACCGTACGACAGCTCTAAGTGATCTATCGATCAATGGATATTGCGAGTTTCATCTCTCTTCGATCAACACTGGGTAGCCTATATAGAGGAGGAGCAGAATCTCATAGGGCCTTATTAAGGAGTGCGTTTAACCCACACTAAGAAAGGTGTGACACATTGGTAGGTGTATGGACCCTCTAAATCAATGTAGGTAGGTAGTACTTAAATGTGTATCACTTTTTCAATAGGGGGCAATTTAAGTTTACACGGGGTCAATTTTTTAAATGCACCAACCTGTTAAAATAATATATGCCATATTGACATTATAATCTAAGGATGCCAAAAAAATGTATAGTTTGTACCACTACGATCATTGGTTGTGTAGTACAGGGTAATAATGGGACAAAATGAAAAAAGGTCAATCTCAATTGGTACAGAGGTCAACATTAAGCCTTTCGGCCCAGGATAGAACGCCTGAGCGTTTTCTTGCAAATTAAATAAATAATTTGAAAAAAAATACATTCAGATACGATTTTGGATATAAAATGTGGAAAAAACAATCCAAAAAAGATGAAGTTTGGTAAATTTTCACGTTTATAATGTTGATTTACAACTTCGGGCAATGCGTTTTGCCATGGTAGAATGCATGTGGATTGCTATGCTGAGAGATCTGTCTTTAGGTGACAGTTTCAAAAGACATCCTAAAATTAATTCCGGGATGTTGGTTGAAAGGGTTGTTTTGTAAAAGGTACTTTGATGTATTTTAATACTTGCAAATATTGCCTGAGGTAAGAGGACCCCTAAAAAGTATAGTTTGATTTATGTTAAATGTTTACTTACGGAGATAAGGGTGTCTAAGAAGGTCAACACCAATGGGATTATGTTGCCCTATGGAACACCTATTTTGTCCCAAAATCATGGTAACTATGCATTGCAGTTGGTACAAAACATTACTTTTTTTGCACCAACAATTATAAAGCTCGCTGAAACACAACGGGTTCAATTTTACAAAAACAAATTGGCGCAACCTATGATTGACCCTGTACACATAGAAATGAACCTTTTTACAATTTTAGCCATTTACCCTATAAACTCCCAAAAACCCATGGGTCATAGATGGTACAAAAATATACAGTTTTGGGAATCCTCATGACTAGACGGGACATATGGCAACATTTTAAACATGATTGGGAGAATTTAAAAATGTGACCTCTGTGTTTAAAACTTAAATTGACCCCTATTGAAAAGTGTAACCACAAGTTTAAGTTAACTTACATACCAAGCTTGATGTAGACGGGTCCATTACTAAAACTACCAAAGGGTCAACCAAACAAAAAATTTTCTTGTAGTGAGGGGTAAAACGATTGATGGTTTGGACCTGAGGCCCAAGCTGCCTCCTATAAAGAAGTTCTGGTTCGAAGTTGTTTATATGTAGTACAATATGTGTCGGCTGTATCTGAGGACGCTTGCTCACACGAATAAAAATATAATTTTTGCAGGATTTTACTGACAACAATTCTGACCAATAATTTATTGTGAAAAATCCAGTATACTGTAAAAATTGATTCAATCAAAAACACTGAAAAATACTATTGGTTGAGTTATTACAGGGATTGTAAATGTGTTGAAAATAATAAAGCAATGACGAACACACTAACTTAGTAGGCCATCCACAAATGTCAACCAAACATTTATTGGTGTATATAAGGCTTTACATTTTTTAATCTGTTTGATGATATGGCTACACCTCAAAAACCTATCATGTACAGTTTCGGGCCGATATTCAAAAACCGTATTGAAATAAGAGCTAAAAAACATTTAGTTTGTATTGACCATAGAGTAATGTCATAAAAAAATAATATTGGTCGGACCAAAATGGGGCATTATTTTTTCGCGTCATAACATCCAAACCAATCATCCTTTAGCCATATTTCACAAGGTAAAATGAGAAAAAAATAGTAGCTTGCTTCTGATAACAAAATTTTGGCCACTGCGGGGAAATTTCGGGGGCGGGTTTCATTTAGCGATTCGGGACCGGGGACCTTTGAATTTTGGTCAAAAAATAATGCATTTAAACGAGAAAAATAAAGCGTAATTTGGATGGAAACTATGAAAGGTCTTGTAGTTAGGGATTGTAGTTATGGTGAGGTTTTCCGTAAGGATTACAGTATTTTTCCTGTTAAAAACCCTATTGAAAAGCAACAAGAGTGCATAATAAGGTTGATATAATTCAAAGTTTTCACATAGGAGCAGACGCCTTATAAAATTTAGTCGTAATAGGCCGGGAAAATGGACAAAAAGTATTTTGCTGATTTTTAAAATTACGGCCATTGTGTTTTTTGATCCTTTGTTTGGTGAAATCCACTGTTAAATGTTTACAGCGCACGTGATTTCGTCAATTTAACAAGATTGCATGTTTAGTAGTGGTAAAGTTTCTAGGCAAAAAATATTGTTCTTTACTAGAGTAGATGTAAAAGATGCTTGGACTGTCTAAGCGGACGATCCGGGGCGAAGAAAGGCAATAAAAAAAAGCCTTCAGTTTTGCATCGCGCCAGTAGAGTTTATGTGATTATTTTTGTTTGTGTTTAGACCTAATAGTTAAAAGGTGTTTGTTGTATTTGTAATGATTACCAACTATTACGTTTCATGGGAATAATTGGACGAATACCCTTATGTCATTTGAGAAATGTTTTAACACAAACATGATGATTTTTAAAATTAGGGTAAAATTGTGCAAAAAAAAATAGTAACAATTACTCATAGTATTATAGTACATGGTTTCAGGGAAAAATTTTACTATACATTATTACAAGAACATTCTGGCAGCAAGCCAATTCTGATACCAAAACCCCGTTACGTAAAATTACAGCCTTTACAGGTTTTCCATTCAAAGTAAATATTTTATAGCTGATTCTAATAGTATTTACATTAAGTATTAAATTTGATTACATCAATTATAATTAAAAAGTAAAAAAAAAAAAGAACCTCATCAGTCCTCTTTCTTAGCCTTCATTGGCATATTTTGGCCTGTAAGAGGTAGAGATGATGACCGGTGGAAAGGATTCATCCAAATGTTTAGGTTTTAGATTCCTCTCACAAGGCCATCATAAAAAGTTATGTTTTCTTTAAAATACCACCGTCTGGAGGTCGCGATCGATCGACTTTTTTGAGTACGGCCAACAGGGGCCCAAGGCGCAATTCGTCTCCTTTGACCATAGAAACAGGAGGGACGTTTTTGCTTTTTGCACACAGGACCCAATTATTAAATTGACAAGGAAAACAAAGGATTACTGGAAAATGAAAGCGTGCTCAATACTGAGAACGTGTTTCAAGTCCTATATGTAAACATAAATCATTTTCATACAAGGTTTCAAAATTTTAGATATATGCAAGTTTCCATAATTCTCTGAAAACTTCAATCGCCGAGATCTCGAAATGGGACTTTTGGTCGATTGGCCTGTTTGGAAGAGATTCGTGGATGATTAATGATGATTGATGATGATGAGTGATGGGTCTTGGTTTGGGTTCTGCGCCATCGGTATCAGGTATTGTGTGTCTACCGATCCTGTGGGTTCTATCAATATGGCTGCTGTTGAGTTTGAGTTTCAGGTGTTTATTATAAGGTTCACACTTACTTCAGTAGTATCTTCACGGAGTTGTTCTTTCACTCCATGCACCAGCAGGCAGTTGCGCCGACTATATTGTTTTTGGTTGTCCATCTGTTTCACAAGCTTCTTTTTCTCCATCCCAAGTTGCTCAAGTTTGGTGTTGAGTGATTGGATTGGTCGTCTCTTGATTTCAAATCAAGTTGAACAGATTGGTATACCTCCTGGGTGATGGTAGGGATTAGTTCCTCTTTAATTTTGGATGTCACCACGGCACTGACACCTTCCACCAATGAGTTAAAGAAGGACGGTGTGTACAGGATGCCAGTCACTATTGATGATATCAGAGGCTGCAAAACATCTTCTTTAGTGAGAACATCTCGGACAGTTGCAGTCAGCGATTCGGCCTGGTCAGTAGACACTGGCTGTGAGGTTGCCGAATTCGGTGCCTGGTTAGTGTTGTCCAGAGACACTGACTTTCCTCTGTTTAGTGACAAGCTTTTACCTCTAGTTGTCGCCATTGTTGATAAAAAAACACTTCAGCTGCAAGTAGATTTACTTCATATACTTGATGAGTGAGATGGTAAGGTTGATGATGTTGATGATGAAGAAATATGATAATTTTTGAGGAGCTCTCTCTCGCACACGTCTACATCTCGCTCAAGCAATCGATGCAAAATGTTGAAGTACTTGATGAGTGGCTATCTCCTTATCAAAGGCAACTCTTGGGTGAAAACAAATTAACAAAGATCAAGAAACTTGTGCCTAATTTAAAGGACAAAAGCAATATGTGGTACACTACAGAAATTTACAGTTGTATTTGTCTTTAGGAATGCGCTTGAAACAAATTCACCGTGTCCTTGCATTCGATCAAAGTCCATGGATGGAACCTTGTATTAGGATGGACACCGAGCTAAGAAAGCAAGCAACTAGTAATTTTGAGAAAGACCTGTACAAACTCATGAATAATTCTGTGTTTGGTAAAACTATGGAGAATCTACGAAAGCATGTAGATATCAAACTAGTACGTGCACACGAAGATGATAAACTACGAAAGCTTATAGCAAAACCATCATTTGCCCGACAAAAGATCTTTGACAACGATCTTGCAGGAATACACATGTACAAAGATAGTTTAGTTCTAAACCGACCTGTTTATGTGGGAATGAGCATTCTTGATTTGAGCAAGCATCTGATGTATGACTTCTTCTATAATCAAATGAAAAGGCAATATGGTGATAATGTATGCCTGCTTTACACGGATACTGACTCATTGCTGATGCAAATACAAACCGATGACGTGTACATAGATATGGCTCAAAATGCTGATTTATATGACACAAGCGACTACTCTAAAGATCACTTCTTACACAGCACTACAAACAAAAAGGTGCTTGGTAAAATGAAAGATGAATGCGCGGGTGCGCCAATCATTGAATATGTAGGATGAAGACCAAAAATGTATTCTATTGTAAATGATGACGGTAATATACGAAAGGCCAAAGGCGTAAAAAATATGTTGTTAAAAAACAAATACTTCATGAAAACTATAAACATACTTTGTTTAATCAAACGGTCTTTCATCATGGGATGAATGTGTTAAGGAGTATGAACCATCAGCTATATGAATCTTATATAAACAAAATTTCACTGTCGCCTTTTGACTCCAAACGTTGGATTATGAGTGATGGGATTCACACACTAGGGTTTGGTCATTTTGCCACCTGGCAGCAAGACACCATCAGGAGGTAATTCTGTGTTCGGTGGTACAACGAGCAATTCTTCGCGTACAAACCCTCTTTTTACACTATTCAGATAATACAAAATAGGTTCACCTTGCTTCATAACAGCACGCTCTATTCTATAGATATCCAAAGACCATATTTTAATTCCCCTGGTTGATATAAATAACGCACCCCAACATTGGGTGGTAATCGCTTTTCATTCATTTTCTTGGTAGGTGCCGATGATTGTACCTTTACAATTTTATTTTTTATGGCTTCCGAAGGCTTCATTCCTATTAGCCGAGTGGGTTCATAGTTTAACGCTATGACAACATCTGGTAGACGAACAGCCCATTCTGAAGATCTAACATTTTTTCCTCCTCTTGCCTCCAACAATATTTCTTGAGCATACTGATGACCAAACAAACGTTCGGCTAATGTTCGATTAAATCTTTCAACAATTCCTTGAGCTCTGTGTATAGGCCCTTTAACCTCTTCTTATTTCAACATGATGTGAGTTCATTAATTTGTTGACCGTTCCCATGAATTCGCGACCAGGGTCAACTTGTAATAACTTAGGCCATTTCAGTGGTCCACGCTTGTAAATTTTAGAAAATGCCTGTGCAACTTCTTTAGGTTTCTTCGAAGATAATGGTTCTGCTTCCTTATAACGAGATGCGATATCTACTACGGTCAAAGCATACTTATATATTTGCGTCTTTGACCTACCAATCGGTATACTGTCATGAGGAAGAAACAGTAAATCCGCTTGATGTGTTTGATTGGGAATGGCAAGGGCGAATTTAGGTCTTGGTACATATCTCAGAGCGGGTAAATATAGTTGCCACATGGCTTGTTTTTTTTAACCAATCTTTTGCCACCTGTAAGAAACAAACGCAGATGAGGATAGCTTTTTTTTTTATAGCAGCAATGCCAAGCCAAATAAACCCTGGACTGATAATAAATTTTGGACATTTGTCGTTCATTTGAAGAATGTTTTGTTATATATATATGAAAATAAGTTCTAATTACTACGAGTTATTGGCATACGAAGAAGGTGTTAATGAAATGTTTAGAAAGGGAGGGCAGAATTAGCAATGGCCAAGTAAAAAAAAACGTAAAAGGGAAATAGATGAAAAAAGACTTGCTGGGGAGAAAGAAGAGGACGATATTTGTCCTCAAAACATAAAATTTCAATGGGAATCCATGATGAAACTTTCGTCTGTCCTAAATGTGGGCGTCTTTCTAATAGGGAGAAGATTATTTTACCAATGACAAATGGTTGTATATTTAAACCATAAAAAGTTGAATTTAATTTAATCCTGAAAAACATTTTATGGAAAAGATCAACAAAACTTCTAGGTATAAAATTACTAAAAAAAAGATGCGATGTTTTAAGCAAGATACGTCAGTACATTGATAAACACAACATTCACGAAAGCTTGACCAATCTTTAAGAAAGATATAAAAGACTTAGAGTTTCCAATTAATATAAATACATATCTCACTTCTTTATAGACTTACTGGCGTTGTACCTCAAAATACCTAGGAAGGTTAGTAATTAAAGCTAAGTTCATATTTCAAGATATAATTAAAAGAAACGTGAAGAGATCGGGAAGAGTATCCATTCGGGTCCAAATAACCCAATCATATTCCTTATTCGTATTCAAATATTTGATATTATTTTACCACCGGGTGATATTGAAAACAGGCGTATCTTGCACGTTATAAATTTGCCAGGCGAAGCGACGCTTAAAAAGAGAATAAAGCATGGAAATATTATTTGGAGGAACTAAATAAATCGAAAGTTAATATCCAGTAATCAATAAACAAAACCCTACAATTTGCCAATCAGTGTTTTGTATTTTAAACAATGTCATCTTCATGTAGAAAATCTGAAATTGCGGCTCGGGAGACATTTCAAGTTTTTCACAGTAATAATAATATTTTGCATAGGCCTCATTAACATTTTGACAGGGTCACTGTCTGATGTCCTTGCTTCAATTTAATTGTGATTAATAAAATTAATGCGTTTCAAGGCGCTGTTCATTCCAAATACTCCCGGTTCGGGTTGTAAGTTCTGTGAAGGCAGTTGGCAGGGCATTTTGTGGACACTTGTGCCGGCATTTGTGTGGACACGTGTGCGGAATTTGTGCAGGAACTTGTGCACCACGCTGGGAAAATATACAAGACCAGCAATAATTCCACAAGCCCAATGACCTCCTATAATCCAATAATTGTGTCTTGCATTGCTGGGCAGGTGAGTCATTCAAAATAGGTGCTTGCTCACAGGTTCTATAAAAAAAAAAAAAACTTTGGGTTTCTTGATTTTCACTATTCCATTTGCCAACCTTTTTCATTGTCAATACGTTTGGCGATTTTAGGTCGGTGGATTCCACGGTTGAAGGTTCTACCGGTCATTAAAGGTTGTCTTGTTTCTATGTCCATATATTAACATAACATATTTTTTTTTAAGAACTAGTTTACTTTATGACTGCAGTTGCTAGTAGTACAGGCTGCTACAATACGCTGCTACAATTGCGCTTCTACTGCTCTGGTATTGTAAGCTCAAAAATAAGTAAGCCTGTTTAAGAAAGATGGGAGAAAACATGAACGAACAAATTTGTTGGCCGTGTCAAAATTATCATCCGTAAATTATCTTGTATCCAAAGCTTAACGGTGGGAATAAGCGATGAGGAATTTGGGGTTATTATTCGGAAATAGAAAGTTATCGCGACCACAAATCACAAATTCGTAAAGGATACGCAAAGAGCTATCTACGAGAGAGAGAAAGAAATTCGTGATGAAGCTGAAAAAAAGTATTCTGAAGGGGCAAGAGATCGCAATGAGCAAACTCCAGGGTATATTGAATCATGCAGAGATCCATAGATAGACGGTTTGTTAATTTAATTGTTGTTCTTATTATAACACACATTACAGTTTTCATAGCTGCACATTTTTTTCTCACCATCCCTGTAGCAATTGCACTTTAAGTTGGTGGTATTCAATGGTTTTTTACAGAACACTAGGCTGTAATTTGGATAAAATGTCAGATTGATTGCGAATTGAGCGGGGGGGGGGGGATTGGAGGATTGGAGTCTCTGGGGTGTTTTTTGGGTAAGAAATTGGTTAAAATCGGCTCAAATAGGGGTTTTGCGAGATTGTTCTGTCTCATGCCCCCGTATACTATAGCTAATCCCCCCAGCGATCCTCCAAAAGAAGAGAAGAAAGAAAAAGAAAGAGGAAAAAAGAAAGAGAGGAGAGGAGAGAAAGAGAAGAGAAAGAGAGAAAAGAGGCGAAGAAAGAAAAAAAACAGAACCGAACGCATCAGAACGCATAAGATGAACCAGACTTAGCACATAAATTCAAAATATCAAAATATGAAATGCTTCCCCTCAGCAACTAGTTTGTTTCAAGTGCATCCAACGGTAAATCATTTCCTAACTCCCAGCTCATGCATTAAACTTATAGGTCTTCTGGCCGGTCGGGTGGGTTAAGTGCCCATTCTTCATTTGAAGGAATTCCCATACTGTACCCTCAAAAAATACCCATTCGTAAGAGCTAAAATCCAAGAGCTCCTGGAGGCTCCGCACCTGGACCCCAGCAGGGCTCTGCTCTTGTACAATAAACCCCGTTAAAGACATTGGCGCTCGCTATAATGTAGTTAGCCTTCAGTAGTACAAGCTTATATCCGTCTCAGTGAGCAAACTTAGAAACCAGTCTTTAATTGAATTGAGTAATATTTATCCCTCAAAAAGTGGTCATCTTGAAGGTACTGAAAGAGCTCAAATACACGAGCTTCCGGGGGCTTCGCCCCCTGGACCACCGTCAGGGTTCTGCTCCTACATATCCCCCCCGTTAAGAACATTAACCTACGCTATGTGCATTCCCTTTGAAAATTTTGAAACCAGTCTTTTTTTGAAATTGTTATATTTACCACTCAAAAAGTGGCAATCTGAAGGTTTGAAAGCTCAAAATCCAATGAGCTTCCGGGGGGCTCTGGCCCCTGGACCTCCGGCAGAGGCTCTGCCCCTGCACCCAAGGGGCCCTAACCGGGCCCCGGGCTGTCCACACAGTTTAAGGCTTTACCGTTTTGAGCTCTGGGTCAAGGCACTTGTAGTGTGCAGTTTTGTTCGAAACGATCAACAAGAAAATGTCTGAGGGCATCTATACTTAGGAAAGTGTGGCCCCGAACCGCATGCCGTTAGTTGCATGGTTTAAAACCGGTCTTTGACCCCCCAAAGACTAAACGCTCCACTACTATCTTCAAGGACTCTTAACACTTCAAGCAATAAAAATTTTTAGTTCCAGTTGAAAACCCCCCTCGAACAAATGTTCTAGCGACGGCCCTGTTTTTACAAATACAATAGGCAACGACCTTACTATTGTGCACCAGTGGCGCGCCCGGGGGGGGGGGGGGCGGGGGATTTTGGTTTGCCCCCCCCACAAATTTTTTTTTTCTCCTGCCCCCCCCCCCTGTGTTTCCCCCCTTGGCCGAAAGAAAAATTAAGGGATTTTTGGCAAAATTTCGGCAATTGTGGATCAAAAATCACAAAATTTTGGGAAAATCAGCGATTTTGGGCCAACATTGGTTTAAAAAAAACTTAAAACTCCATATTCCCTCATACGTCTGCAGTTAAAATCTATGAAAATCAAGCCCCAATATAGCATATGAGAATTCATTCCGGATGCCAGCATGCAAGGTTATACATTTTCCGAGGGCTTTCCGCTTTCTTAAGAAGATAGAGTTAATACGTACACAACTTTTTTTGTAGCACACAATCTCAATTGATTATTTGGGATGCTTTTAAAAATTTGCTGGGATTTTCCTATAACTTCAGAGAACCCACTCTTTTTTCAAAACGTAAAATTCATATCGCTTTTAATTCGTCGTTTTTAACCCCCAAACACCCCAAACTTCCTGCTTCCTACTTCCCCAAACCCGTTAAGACATTAACGCTCGCTATGCTGCAGTTCCCCTTTGAAAATTTTTTGAACCTTTTCTTTTCTTTGAATGGTTACTATTTACCTCTCAAAGTGGCCATCTTGAAGGGTTCTGATAGCTAATCCCAATAGCTTCGGGGACTCTGGCCCCTGGACCCTGGCAGAGGCTCTGCCCCTGTTCACCCCCCGGGCCCTAAACCGGGCCCCTGGCTGGTCCCCCCTTTTAAGCTTTCCCTTTTTTGCGCTCTTGTGTCACGGCCCGTGTAGTGTGGCAGTTTGGTGCGAACGATCAACAAGAAAATGTATCTGAGGGCATCTATACTTAGGAAAGTGGGCCCCGAACAGCATGCCGTTAGGTTTCATTGGTTTAAAACCGAGTCTTGACAAAGGAACTAAGCTCACTAACTCTTCAAGGACTGTCTAGACTGCAGCAATAATGGGGTTTTTTGACATTCACACCCCCCGCCTGACAAAATTCTATGCGACGGCCCTGTTACCAATACATGGCAAAGACCTTACTATATCCACCAGTGGCGGCCCCACGGGGGGGGGGGATGGGTGGGGGGCGGTGGTGGGGCTTTTGGCCCCCCCCCAATTGTTTTTCTTGTGGGAAAATCAGCGATTTTTGGCCAAAATTGGTTTTTAAAAAATTCCAAATATTTTCATACTTTGCCCTCCAGAATTTCACTTTGGCCCCCAGAATTTCACTTTGCCCTCCGTTTTTGCCACCCAGAAAAGAGGTCTGGTGTGGGTCTGGCATGTGGCGCCGCCATGTTTGTTCCACCATTCCCTGCATACGTCCCCCTTGGGGGGCAGTTACAAGCTATGAAATCAAGCCCATTAGCAGATGAGATTCAATCCGTGATGCCAGAAAATGCAAGTATAACATTTTCCCAGGGCTTTCGTTCTTAAAAGAGATCGAGTAATCGTACAACAACTTTTTTTGTAGCACACAATTCAATTATTATTTGGATGCTTTTAAATTTGCTCGGATTTTCTATAACTTCAGAGACCACGCTTTTTCAAAACGTAAACTTCATCTCTTTTAATTCGTTGTTTTTATTTAACCCCAACCACCCCCAAAAAACTTAGATTAATGTTGTTTTAGATATTGTTAATTTTGTTTTTCAAAACAAGAGATCAAATCTTAGTTTCGATTTCGATCATCATTATTTTTAACGGCACACAAAGAGTTACCTTACCATAATTTAATGACAGAATGAATATACTTGATAATTTTTTTTTTTATTGATGTTTTTTGAAAACACATGTGTTTACTTTCATAAAGTTGAAATGTCAATGATGTTGCAGTAACACAAGTTGCAAGCCCAACGCATTTATCATTTTATTCTGTGGACGTATTGTCTATGACTTAGTCATAGTTTTATATCGTCTTGAAGGATTTTTATCACCAATAAATTAATGTTTTAATTATCACACCCATCACACCTAGCAGGACCTGGTGTATAACTGGTTAAATGCTATTGCTATCAGTCAGTACCTGTTATAACTGACTCAATATGGCCACTGCATCCAGTGCTATCATATCACAATAGTATTAACGCTTTATTCCGTAAAGCTTCAGTGTTATGTAGATTAAAATCAATCACCCCCCCCTCCCACATCCGCCCTCGCTATGTAGTGGATAAGAGCATCGATTTATTAAGCAGGTATCACAGGTTCGAATCCAACTATGGCCTTTTTTAAATAATGTATTTCAATAGGGTCATATCCATGCCAATTCACACAATCGAGACACCAGTCACCTCATGGATTTCTTTCTTTTTTGCTGTATGACAGATATCATGAGAACGAAAATCCTGAAAATTTTAGCTCTGTACCCTTTTCGTTTAAAATTTGTAGGGATATCTAGAACTTCAGAGACCACCACGCTTTTCAAACTTAACATTCGTCCGCCTTTATTCGTTGTTTTTTAAAAAAACCCCAACACCCTTTCAACGATCATTTTAGATCAACTTAGATATGAGTTGACATTCCGCAACCAATAATACATGATTTTTATAATGACTTCAGGTATTTTGGCCCTCAAATCAGGATATTTTCTAGAGCGTTTTCGACCAGCTAACATTCCGAGGTGTCACAACAGCGTTTGTATTTTTCGGGTACAAGAAAATAACGCATGTTGCTGTGACCTCCTAATTTACTAAGTCCGGGTTGGAAATACGCGTGTACAATACGTTAAGGAACAGTAACCCCTTCCCAACTGGTACCTGCTGTATAGGCACTGTAGGCAGTGTATACATTGAGTCCGTTATAACAGGTACCTACTGAATAGCATCTACCAGTTTTATAACAGGTTTCCTGCTATGTGAATTGGGTATTTATCACTATCAGCTAAATATACTCCTTTTTATGCAGTTATTTTTTCCCAGTGAGAATTGTTTCTTAAAGAAATTTTGGACAGTATGTTGATGCATCAATATTGCATTTGCAATTCTGTCTTGTGGTTACCAGCTCCTCATTTTTTTAAAGGGGGTCCTGCGGGTTACTTGATTGTTGGGGTCATAATCTTAAAATCTATTGACTTTATCACTATGATTTTTTCAAGGGACGTTATCTAACAATGCTATCTTACATTACATAAAAGCAAGTAATCAATGTGTTTTGGTCACCACTTATTGTCGGCTGCATTAAGTGTTGCGTGGATTTTTTGGACACAACGGTAAGATGACACAAATATCCTACACGAAGATTCAAATTAATCTAGAAGACTTTAGAAAATTATTAAATAATATTGAAATTATTTTGTATATCTGTCGCATTTAGTGAACAGAAACACCCAACCCGCGTATTATGATGACTTCAATTAAAATTGTCATAGGCAGTGTGAATGTGAACAATGACGACAATTAATCCTCAATCGCATACGTTGAGAAAACAATGGAGATAGGTTTTTTGGCCTTAATATCCCAAGCGGTCACAAGTCCATCAGGAAGGTCACGCCATCATGCGTTATTTTCTTGTACAACGAGAAGACACCATCACTCCCTGTGACCCAATAGCCTGGCGCAAACGCTCTGGATAATGTCTTGATTTGAGGTCCAAATTACCTGAATTCCTAGAAAATAATGTAATATGTTTGCGGAATGTCAACTCCAATTTATCTAAGTTGGTTTAATATGACGTGAAAGGGGATTTGGGGTTTAAAAACAACGAATTAAAACGATGAATTTTAACGTTGAAAAGCGTGGTCTCTGGACTTTATTGAAATACCAGCAAATTTCAAAGCATACCCCAATAATTATTGAATTTTGGTGGCTACAAAAAGTCTTGTTTACGTATTACCTTTAGCTCTACTATCATCTGTTTTAAGAAAGTGAACCCCTCGGAAAATGTATAACCTTACATTTGCTGGCATCACGGAATTGAATTCTCATATGCTATATGGGCTTGATTTTCATAGATTTTAACTGCAGACGTATGCAGGGAATGTGGACAATAGCAAGGTCGTTTGCCTATTGTATTTGTAAACAGGGCCGTCGCTAGACATTTTGTCAGGGGGGGTGTCAACTGAAAAAAAATTAGTGCTGCAGTTAAGAGTCCTTTGAAGCGTAGTGAGCGTTAGTCTTTGTCAAAGACTCGGTTTTAAAACCATGCAACTAACGGCATGCGGTTCGGGGCCCACTTTCCTAAGTATAGATGCCCTCAGATACATTTTCTTGTTGATCGTTCGAACAAAACTGCACACTACAAGTGCCTTGACACAAGAGCGCAAACGGGAAAAGCCTTAAACTGGTGGGGACGTATATCGCGGACCAGCCAGGGGCCCGGTTTAGGGCCCCCTGGTGGGGTGCAGGGCAGAGCCCCTGCCGGAGGTCCAGGGGCAGAGCCCCCGGAAGCTATTGGATTTGAGCTATTCAGAACCTTCAAGATGGCCACTTTTTGAGGGGTAAATAGTAACCAATTCAAAGAAAAGAATGGTTTCAAAAATTTTCAAAGGGAACTGCACATAGCGAGCGTTAATGTCTTTAACGGGTGGGATATGTAGGAGCAGAAGCCCTGCCGGTGGTCCAGGGGGCGAAGCCCCCGGAAGCTCGTGTATTTGAGCTATTCAGAACCTTCAAGATTACCACTTTTTTGAGGGATAAATATTAATCAATTCAAAGAAAGACAAGTTTCTAACTTTGCTCACTGAGACGGACAGTATAAGCTTGTTCTGCGAAGGCTAACTACATTATAGCGAGCGCCAATGTCTTTAACGGGTGGAGTGCAAGAGCAGAGTCCCTGCTGGGGTCCAGGGGCGGAGCCCCCAGAAGCTCTTGGATTTTAGCTATTAAGATGGGTATTTTTGAAGGGTAAAGTATGGTAATTAATTCAAATGAAAGAATGGGCACTTAACCCAACCGACGGCCAGAAGACCTATAAGTTTATGCATGAGCTGGGAGTTAGGGAATGATTACCGT
>JAMKCH010008389.1:0-97073 GCA_023653785.1 Ophioderma brevispina
GTCATAAAGGCTTCAAAAGTGAATGTGTAGTATTGGGCAAGAGGTGACTTGCCAGCATGCTTAAGTAGGAAAAATTTGGATTGTTTTAATGGTCGGCGTAATTGTTTTTTTTAAAACATGCATTTTTACGTTGCCACCTTATATATATAATAATTACAACATAAAATGAGTGAAGTGGTCATAATTTGACTCAAAAATGAAATTTTGTACGATTGGGACTAAGTGTCAATTTCTTGCAAAAAATTCCAGGTTCCCCGGCCCCCGAATACGTACGAAAATATTTGTGTCTGCTCTGAAAACTGAGGGCGCACTTACAGAACTTTAAAAAAAGTCTCAAAGTTGTTTCATTGACTTCAGCCTGAAAGTCGGTCCCATAACCATGTCGACCCAATAAAAATGTCCGTATTTCACTTGATATGGGGAGGGGGTATTTGGGCCCACAGAATTATAGGGGGGGCTATTTCGGGCTATTGAGACCTAAGTTAGTTAAATCAACATCTTTTTTGTAAATCAAAAACATATATCTCAAAACAAAATTTCGACCATAAATGGAGTTAAATAGTCATAAATGCTTCAAATTTGAAGTTTCTTTTTTATACGTAGTGGACAGAGGAGTGACCAAAAATTTGCCACAGCTTAAGTATAGGAGGAAAAAACCAAACATTTTAAATGAATTAAATTGTCTAATTGCTAAAAATGGAATTTGTACTTAATGGGCCCCAAGTGTCAATTTATGGCACATTTCAGGTTTCCACGGCCCAAATTAAGACTATAAAAAATATATTTTCTAAAAATGAGGGCGGGACTTAAAAGTGCGCACAAGCTGTTTTTTTTTTCATTGACTCAGCCTAAAACCAATCGGACCATAACAATTCGGCCCATTTAAAACTGTCCATGATATGGGGGTGGGTGTATTTGGGCCTAATGATTCAAATTAAATCAATCTTCTTTGTAAATTCAAAAAACACCATACATCAAAAAGATTTATACTAATAAAAACGACGTTAGATAGTCATGACTTCAAATTGAATTTGTACGTAATAGGGCAGAGGGGTGGGCAAAAAGGGTCCACATCTTAAGTTTAGGCGGAAAGCAAAACAAAATAAAATACTAAAATGTCATAATTGCTCAAAACATGCATTTTTTTTACGTGCCACATATAAAAATAGTTATTAAAATGAGTTAAAAATGATCCTAAATTGCTCAAAAATTGGATTGTACGTATTGAGCCCAAATTTCAGGTTCACGACCAATAAGTACGAAAACATATTTTTGCGTTGACAAATGTGGGCGCATTGCAGAACTAAAGAAAGTCCCCAAAGTTGGTTTGGTTTATATTGACTCAGCCTAAACCACTCGGGCACCATAACCATCGACTCAATTAAAACATGTCTATTTAAAATAAATTGGTGGGCTATAATTGGCCTATTATACCTAATTAATCAAATTTATTTGTAATAAAAAAACACCACACATCAAAGACGAATTTAGACCAAAAAATCTATTAAGATAGTTATCAATGCTTCAAAAGGCGAATTTGTAGTATGGCCCAAGTGTCATTTTTTTGCAAAAATTTAGGGTTTCCACGGCCAATATCGATAGTCATTAAATGCTCAAATTTGACTTTACGTGTAAAATTGAAAATAACATGTTACTTCACAAAAAGTGACGGGGTAACTTATATAGAAAAAGGACATGTTGTTTTAGTAACAAACAACATGCTAATTCTAAAGTTACGTGATAAAATATCGCGCTATCATGGTCAATTTCAGATAAAGTAAGTCTTTGATTGGTATCTTTTATGTCGTTACCATTTACATGTAGGCTAAATAAACAAATGACATGTTATTTAAAGTTACGTGTAACATTGAAATAACATGTTACTTCACAAATGTCCCCGTAAAATTAGAAGTGACAAGTTATTTTGAAAAGTTATAGAATTTAACGAGCTATCATTAGTCAATTGAAATTGGCGTAGTAGTGCTGCATCAACGACCAGTTTAGAGTTTGTACCGGGGCCGGAAATTAATAACATTTGACATCATAGCTAAAAATGACCGTAGCTGATGACAAAAGTTAAAAGGGGTGGCAATTTGCACACTCGCCCATTTCAAAATGGAAACATCTAACACTTAAGTGGTCAAAGGGGGGGTCCATAGTTTATAGACCCTAAAATCAGTTGTCGCGGTTAGCGCGAAAACAATGTGGAGAGCCGTTGTTCTGCTAATTAATCAGCATGTTTTCTGTACAAATGAATGGTAAAATATTGCTAAAAACAGATTAGTAAAAATAGTACAATCTATAAACACCCTGTTTTGCTAAGCAGGTTAATGTTGGACCCACTCTTAACTTGAAACAATACTAGTTAATGTTTTATGTGTATCATGGTGGAGCTAAAAGTAAAAAAAATGGCATCTTTTTGTGAAAATGGCGGTCATGAAAATCATGTTCGACCCTAAATTTCAAGGTGAATAAGATTTTCTTTTTAGTCTTTTTGTGTTAGATTTTATGAGTTTACTGAACATATTCATTTTGGAATGCGTTGTTCAGATGAGGGTCTCTGGGATACCCCACCCACTGGCCACCAACGTGCATGCCAAGACATTGCACATTTAAGTGTTAAAGCCAAGACACCTAAGAAGACAATGTGGTAGTTAACATGTTCTCTCCATACCTCAGACTATTACAGCACCTCGGATGACGATTTTGCTAACAAAGTGTGAAACATCCCTCTATACGTTACTCACGTAAAAACATATATCTGGAATTCATTGTGAATTTTTATATTTAGGACCTTGTACATTATTAGGTAGGTTTTCATTGGGCCTGATTACTTTAATAGAAATATTATTTGTTTCAGATATGTAAAGAGTAAAAGGCACGAAATATTTGACAAATATAAAATGGTCATGGTTCACGTGCAACCTGGTGGTAGCCATATTATGGGGGGTTTTCGTTCATAGGGGCCATAAAGCCGCAGTTAGGAAGTTCTAATGGGGAGTTATGAGGATTATGTGTTTGTATTTTAATTATAAAGCATCTGAGTTATAAATATTTATCAAGGTCACATTAAGCAGAATTGCAGTACTTGACACTCTGGTACTTTGTAATAAAAATATGGGCTATCTTGGAAAACATGTGACACATGCAAATAAAACACACTTTTATATTCATCTAACAGTTTGAGAATAGTTTGATTGAGCATCTTGACCATGTAAACCTCAAATTGACACCCAAAATGTCTTCTTAGGTTATTATAATAAGAAATATTGTTTCTTAGACGAGATGTCGGCCATCTTGAAAATAGCTGTGTATATTAACATGTCCATGACTTGAACAATTCTGGCAATTGATAGTGAACCTCTTGACCCAGACAACATAAATTCCGCCCTAAGTCGCCATAGTTAGTGTATTACATTTAAATGGCGGCCATTTGGAAAAGTTGGTTATGCAAATTGCCATCATTTTATTTTTGTTTCATCAAGCATTTTCATGAAACTACACAACCAATGATCAATTTTAAGCTATGATTGCAAAGTGTTATATGGCCATGGTTGGTTAGAAATCTGAGGGCCCCTTTTCACTGATGCGGCTCAGCATAATGTCATTTTGACGAACACGCATTGTCAATTCACAAATTTCTGATTTTTTGGCCAAAGTGCATTTATCACAGTAAGACTCTGTACAGGGCAACTATCAGTGATTTATCAGGATGAAAAGCGAAAAAAAAATCACAACAAATCAGATTTGTGCATCAATCAAGCTGTTCAAGACAAGTAGATGTATTTTAAAAGAGAAAGAGTTCAATTAAAAAATTTTTTAATTTGGTTGATCATTCAGAGTTGTGAAAACAAAATATGTCTAATATTTGAAAACTTAAAAACACTGTTCGTGGAGGTTTTTTATGGTAAAGAATTGAATTGTCCTCCCAGTTTTCACAAATTGCAGCGAAATGCTGGTAGGTATTGTACTATAAAATTATGCTCTATCGAGAAATGTACACAAGGTTAAATTGGGCTGAAATGGTTCTGGGGCCGAATTGGTTTGAGGCTGAGTCAATGAAAAACAAACTTTGGGGACCTTTTAAAGGTCTATAGGTGCGCCCTCATTTGTCAGACAAAAATTTTTTCGTACGTATTGGGACGGGGAACCTGAAATTTTCAAAAAAAATGACATTGGTCCCAAATACGTAAAAAATTCAATTTTTTGAGCAATTTATGGACCATTTCAGTCATCTTGGAAGTTTGTATTATTATAAAAGATGAGGTGGACACGCAAAAATGCATATGTTTTTTGATCATTGTGAAATTTTAAGTAATTAAAAAAAAACTGTTTTGGTTTTAGCCTGATACAATATGTGGACAATTTTTGGTCACCTCTGCCAATACGTACAAAATTCAAATTTAAGCATTGACTTTCTAACTCAATGTTATGTTTAATGGTCTAAATCTTGTTTTTGAGGTATGTGTTTTTGATTTACAACGATATTTGATGACTTAGGGTATCATCGGCCCCAAATAGCCCCCCCACCCCATATCAAAGTGGAAATAAGAAAAGCTTTAATTGGGTCGAAATGGTATGGGCCGAATTGGTTTTAGGCTAGGTCAATGAAAACAACCTTGGGGGACTTTTTGTAAAGGTATATCGTGAGCCCTTATTGTCAGACCCAACATTGTTTGTTCGTACGTATTGGGACGGGGAACCTAACATTTGCCAGAAATTGACATGGGCCCAATACGTCAATGCCATTTTGAGCAATTTATGACCATTCATTTTTATGTCTGTATTATAGACACTATGATGTGGCAACGTAAAAATGCATGTTTGATCAATTGTGACAATTTAAGTAATTTTAAATTGTGGTTGAGCTAGTATTTAAGTATGTGGGGACAAATTTTGGTCACCTCTGCCCATTACGTACAAATTCAAATTCTACGAATTTATGGACTTTCTAACTCATTTTTATGGTTAATGGTCTAAATCTTGTTTGAGGTTATTGTTTTTGATTACAAAGAATATTTGATTTCACTTATCATAGGCAAATAGCCCCCCCCCCTCCCCCATATCAGGTTGAAATACGAGGGTCGAAATGGGTATGGGGCCGAATTGTTTTAGGCTGAGTCATTGAAAAAACGATTTAGGGACAATGCGCCCTCATTTGGCAGACCAAAATATTTTTTCGTACGTATTGGGCCGGGGCAGCTTGTAATTTTGCCCCAAAAAAATGACACTTGGGCCCCAATACGACAATTCCGTTTTTGAGCAATTTATGACCATTTCACTCATTTTTATGTTTGTATTATTATATATAAAATATGATGTGAGGCAACGCAAAAAATGCATGTTTTGGCATTATGACAATTAAGTTATTTTTTTTCAAAACTGTGGTGTTAGCACTAACTTAAGTATGTGGACAATTTTGGGTCACCCTTGCCATACTACACATTTTTCAAGCATTTATGGCGATCTAACTCATTCTTTGAGGTTTAAATCTTGTTTGAGGTATGTGATTTTGTGATTTACAAATTAATAAGATTTGATTTACCTAGGTATCATAGGCCCCAATAGCTCTCTCGCCCCCCCCCCATATCAGTTGAAATACGGACAACTTTAATTGCGGTCGAACTGGTTATGGGGCACGAATTGGTTTTTAGGCTGAGTCAATGTGAAAACAATTTTGCGAGGACTTTTAAAAAAGTTTGTAAGTGCGCCCCCATTAGTCAAACAACATATTTTGCAAACGTATTAGGCGGGAACTGAATTTGCCAGCAATTGACACTTGGGCCCAATACGTACTAACTCCATTTTGAACAATTTATGACCATTTCACTCATTTTTATGTTTGTATTAAATATAATATGTGAGCAAGATACAAACTGCAGGTTTTGAGCAATTTGAAGTAATTTTTACACATTTTTGGTTTTAGCATACTAAGGGAGTGTCCGATATGTCTCTTGTGTCTCCTACTTGATATGAGAGCCCTGCACTTAAACATACGGCCCATCAAGTACCATGGGAAAACAAAAATTTGCGGTTTGATGGTAGAAGCAAACATGCTATTGCACAAGCTCTATTCAATACTGTGTAATATGTGTTAACCATTAAACGGCGGTTTTTTTTTGTTGATATCTTGGCATGAAAAGGGATTTGATGGGCTTCAAATTTCGGCGACACAATGAGAAAAAATAAAGTTCTTTCATCTGATTATCAAAACGATACTACTGTCCGGGTAAATCAGGGGGTCCAAGAGAAGCCATTTTATGACTAAGTGTAAATAGGGACAGGGTGTTGTATTGGGCCCGAATGCGTTATGTGGTTTTTAAACTGAAATCAATAATGGAGAGTTTGCAGAGGGAATGAGAACGATTTCAAGATCTTGTGATGCGCCCTCATGTAAGACTGAAAATTATTTTCGTACGTATGGGCTGGAATATAAAATTTTGGCCAAAAAAAAAGAGGGACTTGAGCCAACTACGTTACAATCTTTGTACGTAATGGTGTTTTCGTACGTACTGCGGTCAAAAAAAAATTTTATACTGAAGAGGTTGATTTGCCGGAGACTTGATATGTTTATTATGCAAGGTACCAGAGATAAAATGCCAGTTAATGATCCATTAACTTTGCGTTGGACGCATGAGTGATTGCAGTTGACTTCTGGGAGAATGTTAGGAAGGGATTAGATAGAGTTATGATTCAGTCTTGTAACTTGTATTGTAGTAGGCCGAATTTACTGAAGACATCAGATGATATACTTTAAGTATGTGACCAGTAGTGATATAAGCAAGTTGGAATGATTCACTTTTCCGTGTGGTTCGAGTTTAGGTGCAGTTCCTCGAGAAGAAGTGTTGTAAAACTGGGATGGGTTCGTTCAGTCTGATGGGCTTTGATGTGATTTATCGAAGACACGGTTGATTATTACTTGAAGTACAGAGGAGATATAATGCAAGTTGAAATGATTCACTTTGCTTGTAAAAATATGAGTAGATGCAGCCAATATAGGAGACGTGAAACTGGATAGGAGTTATGTTCTGTCAAATTAGCATGATGAGAAGGCGTCTAAATTGATGTTCACCTCCTCGAATACCTCTGTCAGCTTTTGAATTAAAAGCTTTTCTTCATGGAGTGCAACAAAGTCGTATCTACATTTTCATGATTTTACAGGAGAAGCATTTTTGTGTTTCATTCTTTTGTGACTTTTTCAAATGAAAATAGCTCTTACACACGATAAAAATGTATTTTTTAATATCTTATAAATATTTTATTCTCTAATTAAGTTTACTAATTAAGAAGTGCTAATCAAAGTGGCGTAACTACACACAAAGTCGTATCTACTAGTTACGACTTTGTTGCACTCAACAGAAATTCAATTGTTAGTGCAACAAAGTCGTATCTACACCTAATTAGGCCTAATAACTCTGCAATAAATTAAGCCTTATATTTTTAATATACGTTAAATTATGCGTATTCCTTTTTCTTTTGTACTGAGCGTAATATTGAGTGGAAAAAGGTCATAACTACATTTGTTGATATGTTTTTAATGTTTTCTGTGCCAAAATTAGCATAAATTTGGTACCAAATGAAATTGCTCTTTTCACAAAAAAAAACAAAACATCGTTTTACAAGAAATAAATGTCGTATCTACATACTAGTTTTCCCGTGTCATGCAACAAAGTCGTATCTACCAGTTACGACTTTGTTGCACTCAACAGAAATTCAGTTTTGGGTGCAACAAAGTCGTATCTACACCTAAATAGGCCTATTTAGCTTAATAACTTTGCAATAAATTGAGACTGTCACCTGAAATGTATATCAAATTAAGCATAATGATCTACTTTTTCATATTATATAAATAACTCAATAAAAAATGTCAGTTACGACTTTGTTGCACTCACATGACGATTTATGCCCATTTGGGAAGCTGAATGTTCAAAGAATTACATCTATATAAGTTCAGATAATTCTTCACAGTTGTAGGAGATGCGGTTATGACGAGAATGACTTGAATTGTCACAACTAGGCCATGGGTTCGGATTAATATCGCCATGAGACAAAAGTTCCATTTGAAAAGTTGCGCAAGAATTTGAGCAGTAAGGAATGTTGTTTTCAGATACCATTTGTTTACTTGTTTGTTGAACAAGTAAACTGATGTTTATAGCTGTATGTGTTCATGTAAGAACCCAACAGGGCTAGGGATAGGGCAGCTTTTTTAGCCCCAACATAGTACTGGATGATATATCAAAACAATCAGAATATATATAGAATTCATAAACACAGCTATGAAAGGTGTACGATTCACTATTGAAGAAGTATTGATTCAGCCTTGAGTTAACATCTTGAGTTGAACAATGTGATATTGGGTCAATCTTGGGTTGATGAAAACTGCATACGACCTAGGCTCCCTTGTCCCAATCTGTAACGTAACATAAGAACTAAAAGTCTGCAGAATTCCTGCCGTTTCAACATTCAGGTTGCCATCAATATTTCAGTCAAAGTTTACAGCAAAGTTGGCAAAGATTAAAATAATTCAAACACTTACAGTTTGTAATGTAAAAAACATAAATATGTAGAAGTGAACCATATTTGAGTATGGGTAATGTTTAAATCACAAAATAGTGTCGCTTTCTGCAGAGAATATGCACATGTCTTAAGCGCCTTCACGTTGTTTTAGTACATTTACTGGACATTTAGTACAGTTTACTTTCCAACTATCTCAGTATCGGATAGTACCAACATTCAATCTCCACTCTTCCAAGTTTCGTTCCATGGGGGTGTTGGGGGGGTCTGCGTCGGTTCTTCAAGGCTCTATACTTGTCCTCTGCTCTTTCTTATATATATCATGACATCCAAGCTTCAAGACACCTTTTCCATGTACTCTTTGCCGAGATACCAACATAGTCCTTTCAATCCACACATGAACAAACTTATCCAAATTTTTAATCGCACACTCCAACATGCTCCAACTGTGTTAAGGCAACAAACTAGCCTTAAATGTAGAAAACTACTACATTTCACTTTCACACACAATCATATCATATTGATCTGTCCCATAGACCTCGTCGATCGTACAACATTTGGGGATCATAATTGATAGTCAGCTAAATTGGAAACATCACGTCATCATTAAAACACCAAATCATGTTCAAAGAATGTGTCGGCAGTCTTAAAAACACTCAAATACACTTCCTTGAAATCTTGGTTTCACTTTACAACACCTATTTCTTTCTTAATATCTCCTAGTGACTATAGCCTGTGCTATTACAAAAAAACTTTTGCCCGGGACCAGTACATCAAACACACGAAGCTACGCAACTCTTTAAACTTCAAAAAGGGCCATCCGCATATGTACAAACTCCACCTTACTCACCTAACTCCAAACCACTCTTTTATGATTAAAACCAAAATATATTTCACTACATAAACGTCAAACTACTCTTTTCATGTCCGCTACTCCAACAAGGATCTTCCAAATTCATTTATGGTTTCTTCAACCACAAATATGAAATGCAATAAGTATTATAACAAGATATGCCATCATTACCAGACTCCCTAAATGCCGTTTCTCATTAATTCAGAAACTCAATCAAATTTACTGGCCTTGCCTCCTGAAACAAACATGATAGGCACTCACATCAGACAAAACAGTTGCTTTTAACTCAAATATAAACTGAATACGTTTATCGTAGACTTTCTGCAAAAACAGCATGTTTTGCTTGAATAGTTTCTAAATCGCCTGTTAAAAAATGGTGAACAATCAAAAAAAATGTTCAATATCCAATCTCAAATGATTATTGGTCCTTACTTGACATAATATTAACCAAAACCACTGGGCCTTTCCAATGGTGTTTGTTTCATCTTTTTGCTTTTGTTTCAATTAGACTAGAGATATAATCAATTCATTGCGAAACACTAAATCGATTTTGTGTCACTTTTTATGTATGGCCGAGTGTTTCGAGCACTAGGGGGGGGGGTGGGGGGGGTGCTATGCTGTCTTGACGCTCACAAAAAGATTGCAAGTTAATTAGCAAAAGAAACAAAACACAGAGTCTAGTTTTCTTGACACATTCTTTACATAGTCAACAATAAGACGATGAGAATATTTCTTTTCCACTTTTAAACAATAGACTAAAGACTTCCTTTTGGATCAGAGTGATGAGCTGTAAGTAGTTTACCTCTAGTTTTTTCTTCTGCTTCCTTTTCTTTAGTTCTTATTATTCTCTTATTCCATTTGTCAGAGCTAAATGAGTGGTATTAAAAGTCATATTCCACAAGTTACACAGAACAAGTCAAATAAGATTAGATAAGCAATGATATTGGTCAATACGAAGGCCACATTACACAGAAAGTATAGAAATGCAACCGTACAACCTGTTGGAAAACGCCCGATAATTCATAGAAACTATAGTGCCTTGACTGAATTGGCATTGTTGATTGCTGACTTCATTACCATAAACGAATTGGTTAACACGAAGCTGTTACACATTAATTGACGAGAAGGATGTCTTTCAAAAGTTAAGAGATCTGCAAAGTAGTGATGATGGAAACACGCTGAGGACGCAAACCAATAAAAATAGGCAACTCTAATGGGAAATCAATGATTGCAATAGAAAATAATTTTATATGAGTAGGTTGCTGCAATATTTATGAGACAAACAGTGGAATCACTAATCGACCGAAAAATGTAAATATTGACCCAGGATTATACCAACTTCCAGCGTGTGTGAATTTTTAACCAGTAAGCTTGAAATGCATTTCAAATGCGGAATCCCGATTCAGTATTTATTTATTCTAACGATTAGCAACTGACTTAGAGCAGGAGAGTATCCATGTAGGTCATCGCGCTATTGAATTTTCTTCACTTAAAGACTCAATAGTTATCTTAAACAGTTAATTTTAACCTGTACATGCTCAAAATAATTGATTAAAATACCAACTCATGATTTTCACAGGAAGGTGTCCACGCCGAAAAAGAAGCATGTGATTTGAAGCATGTTGTCCTTCTTCATTTAGGAAGGCGTTTTTAAAGGTGCTTGTTCCGATTTATGTCATTGTGTTCTCCACTCCCTGACATGATAGCCCGGCACTTGCACGTACGCCCCAACAACACCGGGGGAAACAACTTGCGGTTTGATGATAGAAGCAATAATGTATATTGTCCAGCCCTATTCAACCCTGTGCGATATTAGGGTTAATAATGAAAATAAAGTGGATTTTTAGGGCTCAAATTTCAGGACACAATGAAAATACGGCCTTTTATCTGATATCAAAATCGATACTACTTCGGGTAAATCAGTGGGTCCCAAAGACGATTATAACACCACCTGTTATAATGCCCGTCAAGACCATTATCAAAATCAATTTTTGCATGCCCATGAAAGACAGAGTGGTAAGTGTATTGGTTTTTTGCCTTTACAAAAACTACTTTTGACAGCGTCAGAGAACCTTCATTTTTCAAAAATTACGACATTAGTTTTGTCAAAATTTGTGAGATAGAACCCATATATCACAATAATTTCAAAAGTATTAACCTTCTGTTAGAGATGGTCCAGTGAATCAACTTAGCCTACAGCTTACAAAGGCATAGAAATGAAATCGCCAAAAGGAGAGAAGAGGCCCTCTATAATATCTTGGAATCTACGTGGAAAAAGCAAAGTTTAGAGCATGCTGCATGACATGACTCAATAGACATGAAGATTTTATACTACTTATTTTATTATGTGGCCATTTCATTACGTGATGCCTAGATAAAAAGTTTGGACTAGGTAGCCCTTTAAGAAAATTACCAAATATCGATTTATTTATGTCGAGGTAGTGTCAATTAATGCTAAGAACTTGAATTATATAAAAGTCTTTTCTGGGAAAACAACACAAAAGTATGGCCTTGACAGTCACTTGAAATGACCGCGCTATTTTTGGTATGGTGTAAGTGGTTCATTCCATTTAGTGCCATTCCCCAAAAAAGAAACATACGAACACGTGTTCTTCATACAAGGCATTTTTGGGAATTTATGTAAAGCAAGGTAAAGGTAAAAGAGGCGACCTGTGTATAACAGGAACTTATTGCCCTCTTCACATAGGCAACCGCGGGGGCCTAACTCACAACATTTGGCGTGCAAGTCTGACGCTTTATGCACTGGCCTCAATGTGCCTACATTATAATTGTTATTTTAAAAGCAGTAAAGGGTCGAACTTAATTATGTCGTTTTATAATGCGCCACGGTTCAAATTTATCTGTTTTCATGAAACTATAGAGGGCGTCCTTCTTTTCTCATCCGCCGATCAGACCGGGTTAAAGTTGAATGCCTTTAGAATTGTTTTTCGACTAGTTTTCACCTTGTATCATTTTTTTAAATAAAGAAGGCTATACTCTATGTTAATGATATCTATTGATTTTATCTTTGCTGAAAAAAATATATGTTTGATATTCACATCCAGATAATGTTTCGAAATAAATTTAATATTTAATTACGTTCCGCGAAGTATGTAATTGGATTGAGGCAAATACATTATCTATAAATGCTAACAAGAACAACCACGTGTTTTTATGGATTCTACTAATAACACGTTTAAGGATAGAGAAGGTTTATATAAGAATTATAATGGTATAAATATTTATGTCAAAGCAAATATGAACATCCAAAAAAATATAGAAGTTTAACATAATAACAAGCAAGTTATTTAATAATAGCTACTTTAACTAGTGTTTGATCGAATAGGTCATGATATAGAACTGTCTTAAAATTATATAGATTTGAGTATTGACATAGGTAAATATAGTAAAAAATCTTATTGTGGTTTATAACATATCAATCAATTTTGCCTTGAATTTTCCTTTTTTGTGTTTCAATTATCTTTGAAATCCTTCAATTTAATGTATTCTATTTAATAAGAATTTTACCGTGTATGAACCTTTTCATGAACCAGGATGAAAGAAAATCAATTTGCGCTTACCACCTGATGACTGTAGATCCAATCTACTGCTATCTGGAAGACTATCCTTTGATGATGATAACTACTTATACCACTTGTTCCTACGATACATTTAAAATACCTCGATTAGTTAAAAAATAAAAAACAAAAACATGTAGAGCGGTTGAACCCCTTACATACGGTTTCAGAACAAATTTACTGTGCGGGATTAAAAGCTGAAATAAAGTAACATCGATTGGTATTGAGCCTGAGTAAGCTCTTCCACCTGGAGCTGACTCCTCATGGGTTGAATGGCGATGCCTCAACAAACTGAGAACCAGAACTGGCCCATCTCAAGGTTTCGTTTGCAGAAGTGGGGCTCCTTGGAATCAGATCAGGACACTCACTACCTGTGGTTATGAAACAGGCACCGAGACAGAGAACATCAATATTAGAATACTGTATACTGCATGGTTAATTGATGTTTTGTGATTTTACTGACTCTTAAAGTGACAGGAGAGATTTTTTTTTAGGATACGAGTTTCTCTCAAATTGCACCAGGTGATGGTTAGAAACACTACCAAGAACGTCCACAGGTTTATTGGACAAACAAGTACAAAAGAAAACCGCAAACCTTGTTTTGAACTTGTCCTGACTATCGTAATTGTCCCCATAGAACACCGTGCTTTGACTTTCCGGTCGTGCACGACAGAAAGTACTAAATCACCATCTGATTACATAAAGACGGGTATTCGGCTGATTCCTTTCAGGTGTGACTAATACTGGAAAGCATTCCAAATATACAAATAACCCGGGTTCGAAAAAATTGGGGCGCTTCTTCTGGAAATTACTCATGTCTCTTTAAAGGTCCCAGGAAATGCAAATAGAATTGATGTGGTTTGTTTTCGTGTCAAAAGGTCTACAAGGAGGGACCAAAAAGCATTCAATATTTGGGTTGGTGATGGCATCATTTAATTGTGGGGCCATTGATTTTTCAAAGAGTAATAGAAAATTCCAGGTGACTGGTGTGACTCTATTCATGAACTGACGAAAATCCAATTAGTTTCACTAACGTTTCACGGGAGTGTATTTTTTTTCTGGCCCCTGTTTATTGAATGGATATCCCATAAGATTTGGAGTAGGTTTATCATCTCATTTCCTGGGACCTTTAAAACATTAGTTTGATACTAATACTCTCAGTGTAAAATGATAAAAGTAATCACCTGTTGTTTTTCAGAGACACAGATTCTACAAGATGTGTCTATGATAGTTGCTGCCGTGCGCATTTTATGGGAGCATCTACACAACAGTTCGATCCTGTGCGATTCTCTCTATTAACAAAAGGAATGGCCTTTATAAGAGGTTAATGCATTGTTATTCAACCCAACGCCAGTGTGAGGCTCTACCTGCAGGATAACCATTCTTTTGTATCTAATTAAGAAAAAGTGAGCCAGTATCTTGGCAATTCAAATCTAGTTTTCACTAAAGAAGACTTGGGTAGAATTCCTTATAGACCAACCGTATGATTAGCCGAAGTCGGCGGTAAAATGAAATGATGGACTTTATATTTCCATATTTGGATGGTGGTCAGAGGTCAAGTCTATTGGCTCTCGACAAAGACAGATTCAAAAACGAAACTACGAATGCAATAGATTTGATGAATATATGGTAAATACTCCTTTCGTAAGCTTGTTTTTTTTTCACGAGTAAATCGAGACGAATTATTTCGTGGTTAACCTGTTTGCAGTGATTGTCTTGTAATAAAATATGTAATTTTGGTGACTTGTGCAGTCGAGTAAGGCTGACTCAGAGATTTCCAGATGAGGATGCACTCAATTTTTCAACAAATAGTGTTTTTTTGCATATACTTAATCCTTGCCCATATACAAATCATCGTGGTGAAATAACTAAGCTCAAATCGAAATCCTTCTTCACATGGAAAATCACAACTTAATGAAATTCGGATTCGTAATTTTTGTTATAACACAGTATCCTATAACACTGTTAGAAAACTAGTACATTAAGTTTAACTACATTAAAACCGAAAAATCCGATTCATCGGCAAACTTTGGAATTGGGCATTTTAGGTTGAATATGCTCAAGTTTTTAGTGGACTATTTTTAATAAATACACAAAAAAATATATTTCAAAAATCTGTGAGGTCAGCCTTTAATTTAAAAATCCTTTGGGAACTAACGTAACGGTCGACTCAAGTCTCCGATCAAAATAAGCTATCTGTTAATTTTGTTGCTTCAAAAAGGTAAAAAAAAAATCATTGTCGCTGGGCACATTCAGAATTAGCAGAAAAGCATTTAAATGATGCAACACAAAGGCCTACAGTCCTTGTTTGTGTTTTAGATTGCTTTCCAATCACAAAACCTGGCAAACATTTTACAGGCCACCTCTTAAAGCCACTGACTTATTTGTTGGCAACGTATACAGAACTGGCCAGGGTCGAAAGGGTTAAGATTCCCAAGTGCTTTCTGCAAGCTGCATACGAGACTACTTCGTAGTCTAACATTGTTTTTCTGATACATTAATTCAAGGATTTTAAGAAGAGGCTTCACAATACAAAATGGTGTCATGCAGATTGTTTTGGTTTTGTGGTTTTACAACTTGTACCTGCACAGATGACCACATGTCCCATATTGGGGACTTAAATTTGTTCTAGCGCATATGTTTCTATCAACGTGGGGGGGGGGTAATTACTAATGGTAATTTGGGCTAAAATTATTCATTAACTTTAGTAGATTACTAGCTGTTTATTTATGCAACTTCACTGATAAGAATAAAAGCTTATTACATTTTTTAACAAGGGACCTTTTATAGAGTAGTCCTATTCACACAGATTATTTTTCACTCGATACTCAATTGATATGTTTTCTTTCCCTGGACTAAGTTGACTACATCAGGCAAAGTATTTCAGAATTCTTAATGCTCTGGTATATAAACTAAGCCAATAAACCGCACGACATCGACAATATTCCTAAACTTTTTTATTTGTGACAAATCCGAACTCTGTGTCTAAGGAAATTGTCGGTTGCTGACATGTGAACTTAGAACTCATTCTTGCAGTTCCCATCGGCCACTACCGTTGCAGCACTCTTGCTGCCATTCGTTTCAACATCTCCTAACACGGGCAAATTACCAGACGATCGGATAGTACCCAATATCAATCTCCACTGTTCAAAAATGTACATATAATTACAGGTCAGTTTTCTTAACCTCAATAGGGTCGTCAAATTACTTGATCATAATCAATTCCGCTATACCCCCTCTGCGTTGTCTCATCTCGGAAAAAAGAAACTTGACTCACATCAGGCCTTTTGAAAGAACTCCATTGGGTACAGTTTAAAAACGCATCACTACAAGATTCTTTTATTGACTTACAAGCCATCAATGGTCATCACCTTCTTCATATATCTCAACTCATCACTTTACAATCCTCTCCGTTTCTCGCTCAAATGACTACGTGTCTCTCCAAAATTTTAACTCAATGGACACGTGCCTTGTTGCTGTTGCAACTCCGACTTTGTGGAACATTTACAGGTTCACATTATGTCGTACCTTCTCTCTGAGTTTTCTTTCAAAACACTTATAAACTCATCCACTTATTCATACATGATTCTCTCCATTTTGCATGTATTGTCTATTTGTTGTTGTTGTAGTTTAAGCCTTATTTTACATATTATTTAAGTAATAATGTTTTGCTTGTTTTGTAAAGGGCATAGAGACATGCTGGTTTATTATTATTAGTATTATCATTATTATCATTAACATTAACATTAGTAGTAGTGGTAGTAGTAGTAGTGGTAGTAGTGGTGGTGGTGGTGGTGGTGGTGGTGGTGGAGTAGTGGTGGATAAGTAGTTGTTAGTAGTATTAGTAAGTAGTAGTAGTAGTAGTAGTCGTAGTAGTAGTAGTAGTAGTAGTAGTAGTCGTAGTAGTAGTAGTAAGTAGTAGTAGTAGTAGTAGTAGTAGTAGTAGTCGTAGTAGTAGTAGTAGTAGTAGTAGTAGTAGTAGTAGTAGTAGTAGTAGATCATCACTTTGGGGGCCATGAAATCCTTCTGTATTATATAAAATAAGGGTGGGGGTGTTTATTTCCACAAAAGTGCAAGTTATGAATTTACTCCCGGCCCAAAATATGGAGACAACCCTAACAAAAAACAAACCTACCTTTATAACACCCTGTACATATCCCTAAAGATTTTACCACTAAAAGTAGTTAAACACCTGCTAAAGAAGACTGTTTGTTAATTAGCCTCGTGCTTTTCACTTGAGTAGTTGCAGTGAGCACAGTACGTGAGTACGGTGAGCTCTGTGTAAAAGAAAACATTCAGGCGTCACAATTGTGCAGCAAGTATTTTGTGTATTGACATAAAGCATCGCTTAAACTCTCTTGGATGAATTGTAATTGTTATTACTTTACTATAAAAAGCAGTGTAAATTACAGCTGTAGGTTTGTCCATTATCTCATTATTCAGAAATTAACTGATGATTGTGTGCACCTAGTGTATTGGCATTGTATTTCTAAGAGGCTTAAGTAGTAACCTGATGCTGTATTTTAAACCAGGTCTCGGCCAATGTAGATACCACTAATTCAGTGTTGATTTGATTCTTAGCTGCAAAAGAGTTACTTATGTTTACCTAGATCATGCTCAGACTCGGCATTCTAGATAGCCGGTATCAGTTTGCTGTACGATTTTTAGTTGTATAGCTATTATCTGTCTAAAAAATACATTAAGGCAGCAAAGCTAAAATTATTTTGATATGCATTAGTTCTTATCTGGAATACTGCTCAGACTGCATAAATGCAGCCCATTACTAAATTACTAAAAAATGGATACCACATTTGTGATTGCCTAATTTAAAACAAAACACACAAAAGCTAAAACACATGTATCATTGGTATGAAATAATATAACGTGTCCCAAATTGGCTGGAATTGATTAAAAATGTGTGAATTTTGGTAAAACTAAACAACAATTCTGATATCAGGAATAAAAATCCTGAAATCTTTGTGATAGCATGTGTGATACTTGCGAATACTTAATTGCTAATGACAATTCAATGCATTATTCAAACTGCAACTAAGGCTTCCGAAGTTGGAAGCCTTATTGCAAAACTTTCATAGGGTATGTACAGTGGGTTAGAATAGTCTGATTTCAGTAAAATTGAATTTTGTCTATAGTTTATTTAGGATGTCTCCATATTTCGAGATGAGTGTTTCAATTGTTTTAATTATCATACTCCCTAATATAAACGATATTACTTGAGTACGTTGTTGGGGTCTATGGAAGGTGTTGAGCGGCTTATTGTGCGCTACAAGGGGGAGCGTCTCTTTAAATGGGTCTCTCTATCACGTTAAAGAAAATCTGCAAGACTCACTGTATTAATGAAAATGCATTTCCTGGAAGGGACCATCGCAATTTCACACTTATTCGTCCGCATTCGCTAAACCACTTGTAACTAAAAACGTTGACAAATATTCCTTCATTCCCTGGACTATTTAAGGAATTGGTATGACCTGGCAGATTCTGTCGCCGTTGAGGGAAAGATCATCAAATCTGGCCATGATGGAAAGGCCTGCTTGAATAAATGGCTACACCATTCATTTTCCTTCCTGACCACTCTACAACTACAACACTACACAGGCTCCTACACGTATGGGCCTTAAGGTCGGTCGTTCTGGGCAGATATATGATAAACGATTATATGAAAACCAAACCGTCCTTCTTCTTTTGTTAAAATAGATCGGCTGATATGTGTTAGACAATCCAATTGGTCAAGTAGTTTTCCTTTATGTTTATAATGAGCCAATGTGCTTTTAGTTGACTTTTTTTTTTGGTTTGTTTTTTTGTTGTTTTGTGCAATTGTATAGAACATCATTAAGTTAATCATGTTTGAATAAGGCAAACTTTAACAAATATTGCCCGGATGCAATCATTTAAAAGGTTTTAGGTTTTTCTTTCATTTCAACATATTCCCGAAAACGTGTTATTTATTTCTATGATGCACCCACCACATCCTTCACACCCCTAACTCCAGATGAACAACAGAGTAATGGTCTTTTGATAGACCCGCATGTTTTTACCTTACACTCCCCTCTATTTGTAAAACGGTATAAATGCTACATTGTATAATAGGGCATGAATGGAAATTCTTTAATTAAGGTGGTTGTTCCGATTAATGTGTGTATAATTGTGTCTCCTACTTGATATGAGAGCCTGGCAAATTGCACATCCACCCCATAAGTACCGTGGGAAACAAACTTGCGGTTTTGTATGGTAGACGCAATATGGATGTTGCAAAAGCCCTATTCATACTGTGCTATTAAAAAGTGTTTCATAACACCACTAAAAACGGCGGTTTTTTGTTTAGGATCTGGTAATGAATGGGATTTGCGAGCTCAAATTTCAGGACGACAGATGAGAAAATAACGGCCTTTCATCTGATCACAAAATCCGATCTACTACCGGGTAAACTCAAGGAGGGGGGGGTCCGCAAAGACGATCGAACACAAAAACAACTCACCTTTAAGACAATACAGCATTTGATTCCCGAATGTGTTTTTAATACATTTCCCTCCAATTCAAGCAAATGGATTAAGATTGACCTATTACAACATGATCATAACTGTTTTATCCATAAACTCCTAAACTTCCAAACATACCGTTGTTCAATTGTGTGTACTTTTTGGGATTGAAACATCGCCAGTGATGTATAGCATCCGTACTAACGCAACAACTTTCAACAATTAAAATAAATCAGCAAACATATGTCACTAATATCGAGATGTCGAATCACAACCGATCCTTGAAGAGATCGTTACCAGACCCTTTAAATGACATAAATACTATAATAATGAGTTGACATTAGTGATAATAGTTAATATTCAGGTAGAACGCGGTATTTTGTGAGAGATTTTGGTAGTCGATTCAAATAAGCGTAAAGAACTTCATCATCTGGGGCAAATCTGAATGTGAAATGCCATGCTCCTTCAAATCACGTCTAAATATTGCTTCATGTCTGTTTTTTCACACAGCGCGTCAAAATTAATTTGTTTAAATGATACTAAAATAGGATCACCCTGTATAAAAGTGGAATGGACTCTTAGGCACAGAGGATCTTTTTTTGCACTCAGGGTTCGGCTTTGCCTGAGGTTGGCTTACACACTTGATCTGTCGATGTGGCCCCTAGGTGGCTTTAGATTAATCACGTAGCACATCCTTTTTTTTATTAGGATATATTGGTAACCTATCTTCCCAAATACTCAGCTATGGTTTAGGTAAATTTTAAAAAGAGTCTTTATCATTCCAATGGGAAAATCTGTAATCATATTTTTTATTTAAACACACTTTATCTCATAACCAATCCTCAACCCTATTACCTTTACTATAAACGTACAATCTGTAGGCTATATGTGTCTGTTAATTCAGAAAATACCACATGTTAGTCATAAATTTATGTTATTATAATTCTTTGTAGTTGAGTTTCCAACCTCGCAGCAGACACGACGTGCAATGTACAAAATTATTTTACTATGTTGAGTAAAAAGTACCAACTCTTAATGTTTAGTAACTTCTTAGTACAATTGAGTAAACCTACTAAACATGTTGACTAATCTGAGTCCATTATTTGGTAAATATAACTCAGTCCTGTGTAAGGTTTACTCAACTTTGACTACGATTTTACTCAACATTCAGGGATCTGTACCCTTTTTACTCAACTTTTTGGAATGTGTAGTCATAGTCCGATTATACAGAAGAACGCCCGGGCTCGATTCACATGCATGCTTCATCGTGTTACATAACATTATACTTTTTTTTTTTTTTTTTTATTTTTTTTCTTTTCTCGTATTGCTGGTCGGTCACGCGCTCCTCGTCCTCCCCCAAACTGTCTTTCGCGAGCGCCCTCTCCTTTCCCTCCTCTATTTGTAAGCGCTTTGACCTTGTTTTGAGAAGGGCGCTATATCAAATGATGTGCCCGTTTGTATTGTATTGTATTATTATTACAAAAACTATTTGAGTTTAGAATAAATTCATATTATGTATCATAAAGTTCCTTCCTCCATGCCTTTTCTATAATAATGTTTCTACAAAACTAATGACTTTCTTGGCATGTTCGTCACATGATATAAATAATTCTCTGTACTCTGGGACTTGTGACGACACCTTTCCATCATGAAATCAATACGCATATCAGTTTGTATCATTAGTTAGCCTTATGTCACATATTGTCATCCCCTGTTTTAATATTCAAACAGCAGCACATGTAATGGTAATATTCTCAAAGGAGTCTAACTTAAGACACCAGTTTGAATAATGGATATGTTTCTGAAGGACCATTCTTCCTTACAACATGCCGGACATGTAATGAAGCTAGCTGAAAAAAACATGCTCATGTATGGGTCATTCAAACCCATCCATGAGGAATTCTCTTAAACCGTGATCCAACGCCGTTTGTTTTCGTTTTGAGTGTCACAACCGTTTCCTGCACAGATTGGTTTCGTGGGTGTAACTGTGATGCTTGTCCTGAAAAGTACCTAGTACTTTGGAATCATTGGGAACTCCTTAAATACTTACTTTTCCCAATCAGATCTCCAGATATTTTTTGTTCACTTGTAAAGAATATTTTGAAGGGGATTGGTAACAAGTCAATATACAGGGTAATTTTGGAACCGGGCTAGCGTTTGCCTTGTCAATTTTCTGAGGCATGCGCATTCCTCTCTTGATGCATATTATCCTTTTTTTTTCTCTACGACTGGCGCTCTCAGTTTGTTAATGCTAGTACGGCAAGGTAATTTGGGATTTTAGCTGGTGTTTCGGCTCTCTGTTTAGCTGCTACAAAAGCTTCTATTAAAATGTAGGTTTAATGAGGACGACTTGGTTTAATTTTTTTTTAATATTTTTAACTCATGAAATGTATAAAATTTGTGATCTCTTCGTAGGAATCGGCCATTGAGTTTTTGATAAGTAAACCGATGACTTGCCTTTAATCATATTCTGTGGTAGATTTTTTCGTGTCGACATTTTCTAGTTCTTCGGCATAGTAATACATCAGGTACAAACCAATGGCTAACCGTGATGATCCTTGCTGGTGCTCCTGCTTGAGTGAAATCCCAAAATTTCAATATATATATATATCGTCGCCCACATCACATCTGCTCCTTATCTTACGAAATGCCGTTTTCGAAAAAATCGCCATTGAAATTCTACCGGGAGATTTCATGTTTGTACTATGGAATTAAATATTACAATTTACTTTTTAATTTTGCATTAGGAAGAAAACATCCTGATGTTTAAGTTTTAACCTTGCTGAGTTTTGAAAGTGCAATTGTATTCCTGATATACAGCTACAAAGTCATAAGTCTGTATGTGAAACCCAAAAAAGTCGTATTTTGCACATACGACGCTAATTTCACCGTTATATTTCAATGCGTTCAGATAGATCTGTATGTGAAACACGTAATGCTCACGCACGAGGCAGATACGACGCACATAGATCTGTATGTGAAAAACGTAAACAGCTTGTTTTACGAACAGCGTAAATTATACACCTATTGAAATTACGTGTAAATGAAACATACGACAGTATGTGAAATCGCGAAATGCAGTTTTGAGCTTCTTGATCAAAATTCTTAATTAATATCTCACTAATTAGTTCACTTTAAGATTGTAACTTTGTGCCTGTATAGACCATAACATTATAAGTACATATGCAAAATATCTCAAAAAAGTCAAAAATGTCAGATAAGACAGTATGTGATGTGGGCGACGATATATAAAGTAATATACATCCATTTAAAAAGACTAGTACTGAAACGATATTGAAAAGGGAAATGGCAAAATATTGGACGAATTTTACAAACCTGTACGATAAATGCTCAAAATGTTCATGTTGATAATCTCTATAAATGGGTATTTTACCAAGATGTCCATGGACCCACACATAAACATGGTTATTTTTTTGATTTAGTGATAACTCGGCTTGATGATGATATCGTTCATAACTGTCTGGTCAATCCCATATGGTATTCGGATCAGAACATTGCCATGTGCTATGTTTGGTATGTTAAACTACCTCCTATGAAGGATGTAAAAACCTCGCGTAATTTTCGTAATTTTGACATTGATCAATACTCTCCTCTGTGATCGTCTTTGTGCAGTCCCCGTTGATTGTTATAACCCTGTTACACTCTGTGATTATTATGAGACCAATAAATCTTCCGTTCTAGATGAACTTTGCCCTGTTGTCACTAAGGAACATACCATCAGGAATCGCCTTGTATGGTGAAATAGTACGATTCACCAGGAGAGGCGGATCCGGGGACGTCTTGAGCGCATATGGCGCAAATCACGTTCTGATAAAGACTATATAATTCGCTTATTGTTAAGAAAGACAAACTCAGTAAACTCATTGTTGATGCTAAACGTGACTTTTTTACTGACAATTTTCTTTTCTTTGTTGTAGTACTAAGGACATGTTTGAAAACACTAAAAAGTCTTTTGAATTTATCTTCAAGGGCTTTTCCCAGTGCTAACGCTGATGCCGATCTTGCCAATGATTTTCTGACTTTCTTTGTCCAAATGTACAAATACCCGTGTGATGGTTAACCATCTTCTTCAAGGGGAATGAGGCAGCAGTTTGAGACTTGAGTAATATAATCCCTTAGCAGCTAAATTCAGCTATATGGGATGATACATGTCAGTGGCGATGTCGCACCCGGCGGACGACGATACCAAAAATAAAATAAACACGGTGCACTATATACAAAAGGCTGGTGATGACTACATGATAAGATTGCAATGCAAAGTCTTTGCCTCTCTTCCCTAATAGTTTGGGTGGCATGAAGCTGAAAGAATGCAGGAGATGGGTAGATATAAATACGTTGAAATTGGTAGAGCCAGCTCACTGTTGACTGGTTGGTGTTTGAGAAGTCTATAACCACCGGTGGACGAAATGTAGGGCACATTTTGAGAAAGTGATCCGCTGTCTGTGATGGAGAACCACTTTGGCAGGCTGCAGATGGTCCCAGCCCCCATAGGTGCACATTGCTGTTGAAAAGACCGACATCTGTGCGAATCCTGTTCAAGGTGACCCATTCCCTACGTGCAAGGTTGCTACCAGGTGGGAATTCTGTCATAGATGTGATAGTGAATTTGTCTGGTCTTGAAGTATCTAGCTAGGCAGTGTTCCATGTCTGTTATGGAGAGCTGGAGAGTTTAGCAGAAAGGTCGATGAGAACGTAGTTTTGTCTGCTGAGCTGGTGTGATTCTTTGACAATGTTATGCAACAGATGCTTGTTGTCCAACAGAGCCTTCTTCACTGGTGTATGTGTGTAGTGTTCTCTCCGAAGCACTGCAGGTGCGATGCCTGAAAGCACTGGTAGAAAATCAGATGGGGTGGGACGAAGGCAGCCAGTAATGGTTATCATTGTCTCGTTGTCTCCAGCTTTTTTGTGTGAGAGCTATTGCACCATGCTGGGGAGGCAGGGAGCCAGGGCGGCGGTGCGTAGTAGTAAGTCGGGAATTAGGTGGCTTGTAGACATTTGTGACGTGGACATCTACAATTTGTGTCGTTCCATTCCAGGGTGGAATCAAAGGTGACAATCCCATGGGTAGCGCTCTCGGTGTGTGCAGCTAGATCGAGTATAGCCACAGATTTTCAGGATGGAACTGGCAGTTGCGTGTGTCTCTTGGAGGAGAATCGCAGTGAATCTTTGCCCTAGTGAGTCTTTCCACATTCAGTTGAAGCACAGCGATGCCATCTGACATGACATCCGATGATGCCTGCCCTGATAATGGCACGTGTTATCGTATGACATCTTCTGACGGGGCATGATGAGAGTACAGATAGTATAAAAGCGTACCCTCAAGTTGATTATCATTCGCCTGATCGAAATCAGGAGGTTGATAATCTTGAACCATGGTTAACCATGAAATGTCCAATCAGCATATTTTCAACTACTCTGTTCCTCAAGGCTCCATTGTATACCCGCAAAGTTTTTAATGGATACTCATCCAGTCGGTGACATTATTAGGAATCATGATGTTAACTCGCACTCGTATGATGATGATACTCAGCTTTTCTGTGAGTTTAATCCAAAGATTCCAGGTGATTGTGAGCATGCTCTTCGATCTTCAAGCTGTATATCATGAACGTCAAGAAGACCAAAATCCTCGTTTGTTCCAACACAACAACAACAGGAAACATGCACCTCAGTGGTGAACCTGTGGAACAAGTATCAGAATTTACTTGCCTGGGTGCTTCTTGCACAAGCAATAATGACACATCCAAAAAATAAGGAAACGTCTTGTCATTGCAAGAAGTAAATTCACTCAGATCCAGTCACTCTTAGTCAATGTAAAATCCAGACTACTCAATACACTCATCTTCCCCATTGCCACATATGGATGAAAAGCCTAGACACTCAAACAGGAAGACATAGCAAAGATCACAGCCTTTGAATTATGGTGTTTTCGTCGGATCTTGCGAGTCACTTTGCAGGACAAACACACCAATGACTGGGTTCTGACACAGATTCAGCCAAAAGAAATACTTTTGACACTTATCAGAAAGCGTAAGCTTCAATATGTTGATCACATGGCTAGGGACAGTGCAGGGAAGCTAGCCTTAGCAATGAGTGAGTGAGTGAGTGAGTGAGTGAGTGAGTGAGTGAGTGAGTGAGTGAGTGAGTGAGTGAGTGAGTGAGTGTATATCTGATATAAACACCTGGATGTCAAATAACATGCTGCAGATGATTCAAGAAAAGACAAAATTTATTGTCTTTGCCACGCCCTGTGTTTTGAAAAATCTGCCTCCAATACGGTTAGATCTGGGTGACACCTCTGTTCCTGCATCCGTGTGTGTAAAGAACATTGGTATTATGTTTGATTCCACCATCAGTACGTCCAACCAGATAAGCGCTATCAATAAGTGTGTAAATTACCATATTCGTAATTTATGGCGTATTCGTAGGTTTATCACTTTTGATGCTTGCACGATCTTCGGTCTTCTCTCACATTGACTATGCCAACTCATTGCTATATGGCGCAAATGAAATAGGTCTCAAAAGGTCCAGCGCTTGCAAACGGTTAAACAGCACTAACCTAGCTGCCGTAAGGATCAGAAATCTTGGCATCTGAAAAAAAGATACTTTAAATGTCTGAAAATACACTAGTTTAAGAAAGTGATGGAAATTCATGACTGACATGGTAGACTAGTATTTTTTCTCAAACTAAATGGCATTTGGACAGTGAATTTGAGGCAATTTACTAGCTTGAGCGACTATAGAGAATCTTGTGTTGCCGGTCTGATGTGCGGCGAGTAACTAAAACATTTTCTGGTCTTATGTTCAAAATTTGGTTATTCGGTGATTTTGGCTTGTACTTTGGTGTAATATTATTGTATTTCCTCTGTGAGAGTTTTACGTGTGAAAGAAACATGCTCAAGTTGTCATTGTTTCCATAGACTACTGTGTACAAGTGATTTAGTGGTGTATAACCAAAATAAAGCTGTGTGTTTGGTGTTCGCATGTGGTCGTGACCAGAGTTCGTCACAACTTTTGATCACTCTTCATGGGTTGCCTGTTAAGGAACGTGTCAGATATAAAATCCTTCTTCATGTCTATTATATGTCGCTTCACAGACAGGCTCCATCAACCCTTACTGATGGTCTAAATTTGGATAATGTGTTGGATAGTAATTCTGATGGTACAAGACGAAGGCTCATCTTGCAGTGGCTGTCCATTTTCCCTATTCAGGCTGTGCACACAGTGTATTCAATAGGCCCATGACCTGTCATGCTCACTCCGTGTTTAACGCATGCCGCGGGATATGAGCTAACTCACGTCGTTGCAAGAAAAGTGCTCCCGGGATTTTCTTGGTAGAAGCTCTAATTGTAGACTATAACATATGTGAATTTTATTATGATAGAACATTCAGAAAAAAAACCGAAAACCGTTAATTTATAAAGAGTGGTATTTTGGTAGGGTACAATGCTAATTCTATGGCAAAAATTACCAGTGACTGCTGGGCAGATTCAAGAGGTCGCCATAGACAAACGGTGAGACCTAAGTTCTTCGTACAAGCTGTCAACCAAGATAATCGTATTCTCTACAAGGTGATGTAATTTGATTGACATACGATGCTCGGAAAGATCCGGAACGCCCATTTCTAACAAGGCTTCGAACATGTGTAAAAACAGGCCAAGTGACCAATGTTCATGCACTCAGTGTGGGATCCATGGGTGACATATTTGAGGGAACCCTACTCAAGATACACTAAAAGGTTTGAGAAGTGTTTTCGGACAATTCGAGGGTGCTGATTCCGAATTATATGCACCATGCCAAATTGTCAAGTTGGTGGAAAGTGGATTTTTAAAGGTGAATTACCCGATTTTCCTTATTTTTTTAAATATAGCTTTATGAAACCATGTGCAAGATCCACTAATTTGACTAAAAGGTTTAATAAGTGTTTTACGTCAATTTGAAGGTGTTGCTTTCAAAAAGACACCTTACAGAATCACCACATTGGTGGAAAGTGGATTTTTAAAGGGGAACTACCCGATTTTCCTTATTTTTCAAAAATAATATAGCGTTATCAAACCATGCGCAATATCTACTAATTTGATGAAAGGTTTAAGAAGTGTTTTATGTCAATTTGAGGGTGTTGATTTCAAATAGATAAGATACAAAATCACCACATTGGTGGAAAGTAGATTTTAAAGGGGAATTACCCGATTGTCCTTATTTTTTTTAAAAGCATTATCAAACAATCCCCAAGATCCACTAATATGACGTGTTTTAGATGAATTTGAGGGTGCTGATTTTGAATATTCACCATACAAAATCACCCCACGTTGGTGGAAAGTTAAAGGGGAAATACTCAACTTTCCTGTTTTGAAAAAAAAGGATTATCCTCTGGAGGATGGGCTGCCTTGATTATCATGTTCATGTAATAGTTTGCCTAAAACTGGTCATTAGAATTAAAGGACACTCTTCTATTGACAAATTAGATTGAAAAATCAAATATTAACTTGTTAGAGTTGTTATAGCGTTAAGAATTTGTTCACTTTTTCTGCTTCAAATATTGTCCTTTATGCATGTGAGGAGCTTTGAGTTTCCAAAGAAGAATCATATGTTTTCATCAGTTTCCAGAGAAAAACTAATGTGTTTTATCATACTTTAGGTAATTAACATTTCATGTTTACCAAAGTTAATAGTAAATGTAAGAAACTGTCAGAAAACTTGTTTTAGTGTCTACAGTATTTATTTAAGTGCTTTTTAAAGTGGGTTGGGTTTTAGCAGCAATCAAACAATTTCTTTTTTAACCCATCAAAATGGCAGGTTTTTACAAGAATACTCAAATTTTGTTGCGACCCCTATTAAAAAAGGACCCACCCCAGCTTTTTCACGCACCTCCATTTCTGAATAAAATGATATCCCCTCGGACAAAAACTACACTCACTTCACCAGCTCATTATCTGTTTACGTTTGCAAATTTTAAACCATCATTATTTACGACAGGGGAATTAACTGTTACATTATTTCAACAAACTTATTTTCCCGCCTTTTAAGAGAACATTCACCTACAATCATAATAATTATATTGTAATGCATTTAGAGTAATTCATCATTTCAAAGAGCAAAGGGTAATGTAAAGACATGATCCAAACAGTGGCGTAACCAGCGGGGGAAGGGGCAAGCAGTCCCAGTCAGAATTTTTCCCTTCCTCTTGCCCCATGAAGCAAGGTAAAGTACAGGTTTATTGTGGACTACGTGTCCCCCCCCCCCCAAATGCTCTTGCCCCTGCCTGCTTCCTCCCCAAAATGAAAATGACATACCACAAAAATAAAAAATGGATCTCAAAAGGTTCCAGCGCTTGCAAAATAAAGCTGCGCATTTAGTGTTTGCATGCGGTCATGACCAGAGCTCGTCACAGCTTTTCATCACTCTTCACTCCAATTGCCATTTTGTCAATTTTTGTTTCAAAAAAGTCAAAATCATTAATTTTCCAGGGCATATTCAGAATTAGCATGAAAAATGCATCTAAATTAGTCAAAACAAGCCTAGTCTTTGCTGGTATTCTTTTAGATGACTTTCCAAATGACCTGCAAGCATTTGGGATGCCATCTCTAAAGCCACCGGGAAAGCCACTGACTTATGTGCTATACAGTGTGAGTCAAAGTGATTGTTCCCCGATGAATCAAAAAATATTAAAAATATTTGTAATATTTTTAGAATACTATTATATACTTTATATTAACAAATAATTACTTCTTAATCACCATGTCGAAAATCCCGAGATTCGTGCATTTTATTTTCAAGTTATGGCCTCATTTTTAGAGGACTCCCGAAATGCCGCGTGTACAAATTTAGTACAGTAAACCATAGAAGATGAGTAAACATGTTAACAGTGTAATTCACAAACCAGGATGCAGAAAAACGAGATAGGCAAAGAACTTTCTTGTTTGTTGCATTTATTCACCACAGTAAAGCACAAAATTATTAATATTATCATGAAAGAAAATTGTTCCAAAAAAGTCTGACCTTTGACCTTTAGCCAATTAAGGTGTATCACTTAAATTGAAACCTGGTTTTGGTGTGTATTTTTCAATATCTTTTTGTTTTGCCTTATAGTTAATAGTTAAAAACGAGTTCATTCCAAACCTTGAAGAATTCTAAACAGTCAAAATATAATTGCACTTGTTGTTGCATTAATCCCAACTTAATAACTGGCCTGTGTTATACTCATTGGGGCATTTTTTACCATTTATCCACCAGTGTGTAAAGCACACACATTAGGTATCCCACTTGAAATTTGAGCTTCAATTACCAAATCAATAGAATCTTGTACAAAGGCAATCTGAGGACCTTTATTTAAATGAGCGCAGATATTGATTGCCTGAACCAAAATGAAAAATTCAAAATTCCTGTGAAAGCTATTTAAATGTACTTATGAAGTATTTACAATTTTAAGAGCTCCCTTGAACAGTTTGACAAGAAAAAATCAGGATATTTGGGGAACAATCATTTTGACTCACACTGTATGGCCCTTGCCGATAGGGTTGAGGAACGCAGATACAAAATCCTTTATGTGTAGAAGTCTCTTCATGGACAGGCTCCATCATATCTTACTGGTGGTTTAAATTTGTAGGCCTATAATGTGTTGGACAGTAATTCTGACGGTACCTCGTACCAAGCGTACATTTGTTGACAGATCATTTAAAATCATTGGTCCCAGGCTCTAGAACAAGCTTACCATTAACATTAGAGAGGCACCTTCCACCAGTGTCTTTAAGCAGCTCCTGAAAACATATTTCCTAATGCTTAAATTTGTATTTTCCTCATTATGCTGTATGTCATATTTTATATTTTAAGTATTTGTTAAGTATTTGCTGAAAGGCGCTGTTCTCTGTAGAGCGCCATATAAATGCATGTTATTATTATTATTATTACTCACTCTGTGAATAGGCACTATCTTACTACGGGCAATAGTACACTCTTAAAAATGCCTCGTCATATATGATTGTACACTGTTTTCTAGTCAAATCTAACTGGAAAATATAGTAATATTTGACAAGATCTGGTCAAAATGACCTGATTTCTGGTCAAATGGATCTGTTTCCCAGTCAAATTTTGACTAGAAAACAGCGTAAGATCATATTTTACTTGGCACCTAGTCAAAACTCTTTTGACTTAAGGTCATTTTGACCAGAAACTTGTCAAATATGACTACGTTTTGGTCAATTTTACCACATTTTCTAGTCATATTTGACTAGAAAACAGTGTAAAATTATATTTGACGAGGAACTTCTTATGAATGTAGTACTTGTACTTGTCTTCGTATGTACCTTATTTCACAGTTATTAATTATATAGTATTTATGGGCCAGAGGCAATGTAAAAATGAAGGCCATAACATTTAAGACATTTTTACAGTTCCTACCTTTTCTCGGTGGTGGTGGTGGGGGAGGGGGGGCACTTCCACTATGGTTATGCAGAATGTGCCTCCAGATAGACCCTCTTTTTCTAAATGTTTTGTGCACAATGATCCCTTTTTGTGCTGCTGTCCTATCTTTTACCCAATAACCCCCTTAAAATCTTCAGATACTCAATAACCCCAATTTTCTTCTTTCCTGCTACCCCTTTTTTTCACAAGTTTCCATAAAAGTATCCACTTTTTTAACAATTTTAACATCCAAATTCAAAATTTGCACACGCTCGGCGCACATTTTGAACAATTTTATAATTTCTTGGCAACAATTTTATAATTTCATAGCAATTTGAACTCTGCAAGAGACGAACTTCCTATTTGAACTTCAGGTTACTACCTCAATGGCCCCCTTCTTAAAGTCTCCTACTGGATGACACCCATTCTTATTCAGGCTGTGTACTGAATGACCCCTTATTTTTGGTACATATTTTACATGAAAGGTCCCACTTTTCACCTGATGACCGAGACACATACCCGTCACTTTAGATATGCAGTGCCCCTCCCCCGGGACTTTTTTTTTTTTATACCGAAGATCATGACCTTGAAAGTTTTCATAGCAAATCAAGACTCGTTGTTTTCACGGTAAAAGAGTGTAACCAAAATGCTGCCCTCACTTGAAATACAGACTGGAGTCAAGTAGTTAATTTGACTTGTCAAATTAGAACTTATTCTGAAAAAGAATTATTAGACTAAGTGCTACTATCATTCTTACTGATGCTGTCATCGTTACAGCATTTTACTCATGAATGTCCTTTATTCCGAATATTCAATAAGATTGATATTTATTCATGCTATACTCCCTTGCTTTTGGGTAGGGAAAAATAACTGCCTTAAATATCATAGCCTATTATCTAAATATAATCTAAAAATTAATTATCCTTTCGTAGGTATTTTGAACTCATTTAAATGTACAACTGTTTTGAAAGTTGCCACCATCTGAAGATGTGCAAACTTGTATCCTATTAAAAAAGCTATGTTTATCATAAAATCGGGTAGTGTCCCTTTAAAACAAGAATTTCACCACTTTCCACCAACTTATCAATTTTGCATGCAGCAGATTTGAACTCAGCACCCTCGAATTGACCTAAAACAACTCTCAGATCTTTTAGTGTATCTTGAGTAGGGTTCAACCTTATTTTGAGCCTTTTAGGCTTGATGGATCCCCTAGTAGTGGGTAATTGGTCATCCATATCATGTCCTTGACCAGTAATTTGGATGGTGCCCTGTGAAGTGGGAATCATTTACATAAGGTCAAACTTATGAATGGATTCATGTCATAATGATTTGGTTGAGTGGGCAAAAGGTCGAGAACCGTACAGTGAACTATGTACGGTTTTCTTCTGATGTTACACCCACAGAAAGAGTGAGTCATTTGACTCATTTTTGTACAATTTGCGTGATTCAGATGATAATTGACTCATAAGTAATAACCAATGAGTCCCTATTGACCAGAGAAGATGAGAAAGAAGGAGGTGGTTCGACTGCTACTTCAAAAGATAAACTGTTCAACCGCCCATTCATCTCAATCGGCTTAAATCCAATCGATTGGACAAAAGACTTTCACTACTTGCTGGAGAACATTACATACACCTGTCATTAAATCCCCAGAAACATTCCAATTACCCAGTTTTCAATTGGTATTTGCACAGGGTCTATACACTATGGTTGTGACCAGTACAGCGAAACGTACTCGTCTGCATCAGTTATAAACAACTTTGACCTCAATTTTTCATTTTCAAAGTATTTTGGCACTTTGGACACTTTCTGACACAAAAAGGTATGGTTGAGATGTATTGAAAATGCATTTATCTAATCATTCATCATATCATATTTCTCAGGAAATAACCGGATATTGGCAAATTAGGCTAAAATAATAAAATCTTTTATTGACCCCCAAAACCTTGAATCAATGTTAGCTTACCGAAAAATGGCCGATTTTGCTGTTTATTTCGTTTAAAAGTCACTGATTTCCTCAATTAATTTCGCCAACGATTAAAATAAATAACAATCAGTCAGAACAACCGCGGAGTTCATTGCCATGCAGAGATCTTTTAGCTGGAAAATTAATAAGCTATTTTAGTGGGAGCGTGTCAATTACTTCCTGTTGTGAAACCTTCCCGAACGGCCAAGCTTGAGGCGGTTGAACACATTACTTCAAAGGTCCAATCGAGTGGCCCTTGAAGTTTCCTCACAATGAGCTGATGAATGAGAGTAATCCTGGGTAATCGGATTGCAAAATCGAGCCATCTCCTTCTTTCTCATCTTCTCTGCTATTGACTCATTAATATTTCACCAGTGTGTCAATAATGAACTGACCCATTTACAAATGTTTCGATTGACTCACGTAGTCGTAAAACTGAGTCAAAATCGTATTTTGGAACCATTTTCGTAACAAGTGAGTCATCTTCAAAGCGAGGCCGTGCACGCACTTGATACGGATTTCAACGGTCGCCATTGTCACAAGTTGGCGGTGACAGAATCTGTTGAGTAAAATCGTTTCAATTGTGCAGTCTAATAATTTCATTATTCACATCCGAAAGCTGGCTGAGAAGTGAATTTAGTGAAGAGAACGAGTGACATATTGGTACGCATAGGTAATTATTTACATTGTTTTAGAGGAAGTATTTAGTTAATTATAGCTATAGGCTAGGCATTGCTAGCATGGCTAGGGGAAGACGTGGCTCCTTGTCAATAGACCATTTGCACAATCCCCGAAATGCATCTCATTCGGTGCCCATTTCCATCCGGGAACTTTTACCAGCCTCAAGTTGGCTAAAAACACACGGTTAGGAGCGTAACTAAAATACCTGAACACTTACCCTATCTGTGATGTTTTACTATAGTTGTTAAATCGTCCGTCAGGTGACAAGTAGGGCACAGAACGATCGAAAATATCACATTTTGTCGTGAATTTCAACACCAGTGCCTCGATTGTTTTTTGTTCCATAGATATTCTTCTACATTTTTGTAAGATTAACTTCACATGAAAAGATAATTTGTATTGTAATTTTAGGCACTGTTCGGCAACGCGAACGAACAACAAATTTTTAGTGTAAACATGACCTCTGGTACAAGTTCCCGGATGGAAATGGGCACCGAATGAGATGCATTTCGGGGATCGCGCAAATTAACGACTTGTGATGTATTTAAATCCATGACTTTACTTTTCCCAGTGTGTTTGTATATTCATCTTAAAGGGGCATTTCGTGATCCACAGCCTCGTCCCCCCGACCTACCTCAAAAAAGTTGAGATTTTCATATCATCTGACCCGTTAACATTAGTAATCCATGTGTGCCAATTCTTACGTGCAAATTCGGTCGTGTCTATAAGAAATTAGCAATTATGTATTTTCTGTCCGTAAACGGACAGAAATTACAGCAGAGTGGCCTATGGGACCGTGGGAAACGAGCATTTGCTCATAACACAAAACCGCTAAGTCGAGATCAGCTAAAAAGTTGTGAATAAGCTTTTCTCAAGGATTATTAATGAACAATGAATAAAACAGAAGGTGCTGGAATCACGAAATGCACCTTTAAGTAATTGAAGACATGTAGAGATGATACTTAGCAGTGATAATCTTTTGCTTGTTCCTGAAGAATTTCTACAGGTTGCATTGATAACTGGCCAGCTCAGATGGACATTGTTATTTGTGAAGGCCTCTGAGAAGTAGAACTATACATTTTCATTCATAACAAGTATATTGGTGAGGTACTGAGGTTATACCAGTATGACCTTTTTATCCAACAGGAAACTTAATATTCACAATTGAAACTCAACCATAATGTTTTAAGATACTATACCAGCCTGCAGTGACGGCGGAAGCTCGAAAATTTAGGGGGGGGGGGGACGTCCCGACGAGCAGATTGCAACATAATTTCAAAGTTGAAAAATTAAGAAATTATGTGTGAAGCACACACAAATTTGGCTTTTTTAGATTATTTTAGCCACAATCTAGTCCATTTTTGTCAAAAACAACATTATTTGTCCCGTTCAATACTGAAAAAATAACCATTTTTAATTTCTTAGCTGCGGTTTTTGGGGGCACTCCCATGTGCACATTCTAGGGGGGGGGGCATGTCCCCCTGTCCCCACTGCTTCCACCGCCTATGATACCAGGGAGCTATACCATTGAGTTGGACCTTTTGATATGACTGTTACATTATGACCAATTTGATGTTCACTCCTGAATGTTTCTTTTTGAGATCAAATAAATAAGATGGCATGTCAGTTTAACAATTAACATATCATTTGTAATTGACTCATTTCTTATCCATTCTGAGTCTCTTGACTCACTTCATATGTGAAGCCACTTCATACATGAACTGTTTCACTATACGGACAAAATTAATGACTCATTTAAGTGGCATAAACTGAGTCATATGATGCATCGGGTCAAATTTTGGAGTCATGATGACTCACTTTTGGTGAGTCATAGAGTAATCAGACTCATCTGTAATGAGTCATGGTGACTTACTTGATACTCAAGTGTTTCGTTATACGGACAAACCATTGACTCATCATTTTGAGTCAAGGTGACTCACTTTTTTTGTGGGTGTACGCGGCTTGATATCCCTCGTAACGAGCGCAGATTTGGAGACAGATCAATCAACGTAATTTGTCCTAGGCTGGGGAAAAATATTAATATTAGAGAGGCACCTTCCATCAGTGTCTTTAAACGTCTCCTGAAAAAAACGTCTTAAAACGAGTTAAAATATGAATAGAAACCAAATAAAATTATTCGCTTAATCAACTCTGTTGTATATTTAGGACATTTGGTTCAAAGTTTATATTGACCAGGAAGGGGTGTTAACTTGGTCCCGGATAATATAATTTCGCTCGAAACTGGGACAGGATGGAGGAATCGGTGTAGTTCCTTTTTTAGGAAACCATGTTACCCCTGACGTTTTGAAAGTCAGTGACATAAAAAACGATATCTGCATTCATTAAATAGAACTTGCGGTTTTAAAATACCCTACCACGATGCAATATGCACACTCTTAAATATGTTCTTAAGAAAACGTCGTTTTAACTGTCATCTGGGATTCTAAGTATGAAAATAATGCTACAAAAGACTTCGTTTTAACTTCAAGTAAAACGATTTTAATGAACATTTTTGAAAGTGCAGCGAAGAAATTATTTTTGATATTTAATGATGTTAGAGTTTTGCCTGGCGTATATAAACCATTATGCCATAAATCGGATTTTAACTAGATTTAGGATTATTATTAGGATTGAGCTATGGCATACATAAGCATTTAATATTATGCATAACAGGGAATCAACATGTGGGAATCGGTATACTCAATGCAATATAGAATACAAATACTAGCAAACCCTTGGCAATCGAAAAATTATTCCGTTCCTTTTGTGAAATTATCACGATTGGCTTATTAAAGCACAAGAAATAATTTTTAAATTGTGGTTTGAAAGGAAATATTTCAGTGCGAATTTCATACATTCCGCCCACAGGAAGTCATTTTCGTCTCTAAAATAGGAAACGAACGCCTTCACGGCAGAAGTCTTCTTTTTTTTTCTTTTTCTTTTTCTTCTTCTTTAAACGGAGGGTTTGGTTACATGGTGCACTCTTCCGAAAGCAATTTACTTTCGGTGTTTAACAAATATAAAATACCTTCAAACCACCCGGATATTGCAAATAATTAAACATAATTGCTTAAAATTGGCGGCCATATAAGCTCACAATTGATCTTACATGTTTATTCATCATGTTTGCATGATTCCTAGGAACAATACACAAAGGGTGTATATGCCACAGACAAAGGTTCAACATGATTCTTGTGTGATGCAAAGTTCCATAAGACTGTATGGCGGACACAGTGGACATGGTGGAAGGGAACTTCGCAGAGTGTACACATTCTAATAACTGCTATTAATAGTGAGTTGATAGGAGTGTGGACACTTAAAGTCGTTATGTTAAAGTGCACGGTGTATATTCGATCTACTCTAGAAGAAATTCGTAATTTGGTATTTTCTGTCCATATCGGGGAACCGTGATATAAGCATTTGATAATGATATCAAAACGCACAATCAGAATTTACTGAAAATTTGGAAATGACCTTTTCTCGGGGATATCTAGTGTTTTTGTTTGTTTGTTTGTTTGCTCGTATCCACAAGTCATTGGTAATGGCTTTGTGGTGGTGTCAGGATTTGATCAGCTAGTGTGCTTATCCGGGGCCGCGTGTATCCATGATACGGACGCTCCTAACATGGCAAAAAAAAAAAAAAAAAAAAATGTTTATTCATCATGTTTGCATGATTCCTAGGAACAATACACAAAGGGTGTATATGCCACAGACAAAGGTTCAACATGATTCTTGTGTGATGCAAAGTTCCATAAGACTGTATGGCGGACACAGTGGACATGGTGGAAGGGAACTTCGCAGAGTGTACACATTCTAATAAACTGCTATTAATAGTGAGTTGATAGGAGTGTGGACACTTAAAGTCGTTATGTTAAAGTGCACGGTGTATATTCGATCTACTCTAGAAGAAATTCGTAATTTGGTATTTTCTGTCCATATCGGGGAACCGTGATATAAGCATTTGATAATGATATCAAAACGCACAATCAGAATTTACTGAAAATTTGGAAATGACCTTTTCTCGGGGATATCTAGTGAACCCTAAACAAACCCCGAGGTGCTAGGATCACGAAATGCACCTTTAAAATGGTCCCACCTGATCCTCAGCCACGACCCTATCATTCCCACCATCACCCGAGATTTGAGTGTCATTTTAATTAACAAAGTACAGCTTTGTTTCAAGGAACATGGTCGGACAATTGTAAATATTACCAATTATTTGTGTACAAAAAATACATAGTGTGGTATAATTGACACAGATCCGTGCAACATTTTGCCAATTAGTCGACCATGATCACTTCTGACACAACATCGTGATAAATGTTGTGATGCTACAATGATTAAAAACTACGCCCGCTATTTTAGTGGTAGTCTTGTACGACATCACAGTTTTTAACCCCCCCCCCCCACACACACACACGCATACACACCTGCCATAAACAGATACGTACAGGGTGACCCAATAAAAAACTTTACCTAGGCATGTCCGTGGGTATTTCATGATGGAATGATAAGTACACATAAATTGTTTTGGCAACCGAGATTTTCAAATCTGAAATCATAGCATAGTTAGAAATCATAGTTGTGCTAAATACCAGTTTTCTGTCCTGTGTCAGGGTAGGGGGATAGGACACGATCTGCTCGATTTGGGCATTGGGGCTTTCCATGCCTAAGAAAAATGATGCTCCGTGGACAAGTCCGTTTTGCTGACTTATTGTTCAGTGGACCATATCTGGAGAACCACTCAACCAAAATGAACATTTTTTTTCAGGCAAGATGCCCAATTACCCATTCTTTATGATAAAATAAAATCCACAGATATCAAATTCAAAAAAGTGGAAAAATATCACTTTCATTTTGGGTCAAGTTTTTGGGTCAGTTTTGCTTAGAAAGTGTACAAAACCCACACATTAGAAGTATTTCAAATACTTTATAGATAATGAGATACGAATTTCATGTTTTATATAATATATCTTTTATTTTATGATCTTGGATAAAGGAACCGCCGGGATAAACAACCGAGACGACGCTAGCCCACGCGGGGACTTACAATCAATTGCATGTTAGAAAAAAGTATGGTGTGAAATAGACATAACGTAAGGACTAGAAAATCATTCCAAAACATGTAATGATCGCAAGAATTAAAATACTCCCTTCTCATTATTACCACACTATTAACGATAAAACACTGAAGCTTTACAATCTTGAGAGATTAAAGTATCAAGGCGGTAAAAACTACATCCAAAATAAAATATGCTAGATGCCAACATTACTTGGCTACCAAGCTAAGCCAGCATTGTCAAATAATATCAGCTTCAAATAATCGGTGTATTTCCTCGAGCATATAGATATAATATCGAAATATCATCGTACTATTTAACTTTTTGTTAGTTGGCAAGGTAAAACAGCTGAATCCCATTGCGAAAATGCCATATTTAAGTTTCTGCCCCGAAAACATCAGCATAATACCATTTAAAGCTTGCTTTGGGTTGATGTGGAGAACGGTTGTTTATTTATAGGAGAACACGTTTGCACTATCACTTGTAATTTTTCAACTCTTTACGGTTAAATTTAGATATTAATTTAAGTATTTTATTGTATAATTTTTATATGCAGATAAGTATTAAAATCGATAGTACTATAAATTGAATTAATATACTTGAGTCCGCTGTGTCAGTGTGATAGGGAAAAGTCAAAAGTCAACATGCTCACTATTATAGTATTCAGACTCCATTGTAACGGCTGACTTCAGAGAGCTCTAGCACTTTGAAATTCTTGCTGTGAATCTAAAACTCAATTTTGGGTTTACCTTAAATTGTGTCGCACATCCGATTCGATTTGGCGATATGTGCATATTTGTCATAAAAAATTTCTTGGACTATATCCACTACGCAAATCATCACATTATTTTCAACTTTCTGATTTCAAGAGCCTATTTCCGTAATCAAATTAACGACAACACTTATTTCTCTATGTAATATTTATGTGTGTGTGTGTGTGTGTTTGCTTGTTTGTTGTGGTTTTTTTTGTGTGTGTGTTTGCTTTTGTTTTTGTTTTGTTTTTTGCTTTTGCTTTTTTTTTACTTTTTGTTTTGTTTTTTGTACTTTTTTTTTGCTTTTGTTTTGTTTTTTACTTTTTTGCTTTTGCTTAATTTTTTTGGTTTTTTTTTCACTTTTTATATGTTTTGTGTGTGTGTGTGTGTGTGCATGTTCTGTTTTATCTTCAAATAGCCAATGGCTCACACAAAGGTATTCACCATACATGTATATTTGTTTTAATTCTGAAGTACCGCTGTTACTCAATGTGGCGTATCCGTAAACGCCTGCCTCTGCACACTCTACTTGGTTGAATATAAACTATACCGTAATAAAGTTCAGTGCGGGCTAGAGGATTGATGCAATGTCATATATATAGAATAAAAAACGGGCCTATATTTTGCAAATGTCGTCAAATTTGAAAATTGGTTTACCAAAACCTAAGTTTTCGAATCGAAAACAAGTTTATCAAATGCGATAAATAATGTTTACAAATCGAAAATAGGTTTTTTAGGACTTCTAAACATCACTTAAAAGTCAATATCCACTTCAATGTCAGCCAAATATGACTTTCAAATAACTTCTGTGGCTTTTTACTATATTTTGAGCAACAAACAATAATCCGATGTGGCCGTCAGAACCAAAATGGCCGCCATTTTCCCAATATTGTGATTGTATCTTACATCGAGAAGACGAAGAGTAAAGTATGTTCACGCAGTAACATCTTGAACAAACTCACTGGCACAAGATGGGGTGCTCGCCCACATACCCTAAGATCGACGGCACTTGCCCTGTGCCGGCTTATCACAGGATGCCTCCGTCCAACATCAACGGAAAACTTGTACATCCTAGCAGGAATTGCTCCACCAGACATCCGTCGCGTCGTAGCGTAGCGAGCATGCAAGAGCGTAGCTGCCAACTATCTAATGTGAAGCACCCTATGTCTGGACAGATAAATGCTGCCAACCGCCTCAAATCCAGAGAGAGTTTCTTAAACAAAGTCCAACCTCTTGAAACAGTCTCTAAGGAGTTTAAGAGAGTCGCCTTGTGGGAAGAAAGATTTGCCATCAACCAAGTAACATCTTGTGAGCATCTCCTATCTTGAGCTGACTCCTCATGGGCAGAATGGCGATGCCTCAACAGATTGAGAACCAGAATTGGCCGATCTAAGGTTTCCTTGCAGAAGTGGGTCTACCTGGAAGCAGATCAGGACACTACCTGTGGTTGTGAAACAGCACCATAGACAATGGAACATTTCTTGGTCTACCCACTGCTGGAGCAACAATGCACAGACAAGGACCTTGCGGAATTCAGTTAAGCAGCCAGACATTTTACCGTCTCCGGCTGGATCATATTTGAGAACTTCTGTGTTTGGACACGATAAGAAGAAGAACTTAGCTTCAAGGACCTTTAAGCATTAGTTTGAAATGATAATCCACTTTAATATCAATCAAATATGACTTGCAAATAATATAAATGGCTTTGTATTATATTTTGCTTATAATTATTCTAATATGGCCGTCAGATTAAAGATGGCTGATTTATATCTTAACTTTTAGGACCTTTAAGCATCATTTTAAAATGAAAATTCAGTTCTGTATTAATTAACCAAATGTGACTGCAACAATGTCTTTCTAATAATTTAAACATAAATCCAAAATGGCTTCCAAGTTAAACTTGGTTGTCTAAGCCTTATTGACATGGAGATGACATGCCAGAATCAATGATCTAGTAACACAACAGTAAACCTCAGAGGTAGTGATACATGTCTATTACCTGTTCTGTCGTATCTAGAGTGTTACAGTAATTATTCTCAGTATAAGTTGGGAATTTTATGAAATTGTCGAGGCGGCACAAAATTGTCTCATATGGGCCTGAGAGAAACCTGTATACCACAATGTAAAAGTTTACCAGCGCGCGCACTAATTTTTGGGCGAATCACCGCCAACACATGCCAAATAGTCCTTTTTTTATTTATTTATGTCAAGGCTACTCTAGGCATTAACAGCAGTTATCTAATTAGTAACGCTGACGGATTGGCGCCAAGATAGCGATTAACCTCCCTTTTGAAACGTTGCAAGTCCTGGTTTGATGCTACATGAGCAGGAAGGGAATTCCATAAGCCTACAGAGAATGGGAGAAAGGATATTCTGTGGGAGGCCAAGTTGGACCATGGGACTTTCACAGCAAGGTCATGAGACCTGACTGAGCGCCTAAGGCGAGGATCAACTGAAAGCAGCTCAGGTAGCAGGTGGCTGAGGAGATCTGGTGCTTGTCCATAAAACATGCGGCGGAAAAGAGTGACAACTGCCCTGCGATAACCAAGTGGTTGGATGTGATGCGTGGCGAGCTCACTGTCGGGGATACCAATGATGGAAATGGCACGTACCTGGGTTGCATCTAGTTTGGATAGTGAAGTGGGTGTTTCTCCACACCATGCTGAGCTTGCATATTCCATTGTTGGATCGAACCATGGATTTATATATAACAGCCTATCAGTTGGCTCAAGATAGGGTGCAGCTCGACGGAGTAATCCTAGTCGCTGACTGGCACTTTTAGCCATTATGGTAATCACAGGAGACCATGACAGGTCATTACTGATGGAGATGCCAAGTAGATCGACCCTGTCGACCTCTTCTAGAGTTGTTTAAAGAAGTGGAGACTTGGATGGCCTGTTGCAGCATCTTTCTTGTTTGATATTGTTACAGTTTTACACTTGGCAGCACCGAAAAGTAAATTCCATGAAGTTGCCCAAGACTCGATTTCCTGCAAGTCTTTGTTGAGAGAGGCAGCAACTGGGATTCTGTCCTCCTTTGACTTTATGAAGGTCTTGAGTGTGACATCGTCTGCGTAGAGGATGGATGGATTCGGGATTCTTCTTGTGATGTCATCAATGAATATAATAAAAGGAGGGCCGATGTTTGAACCTTGTGGTACACATGCATTGATCGACTTCTTGCTGGATACCCTCCCGTTTAGGATGACTCTGAGGGAGCGATCACTCAGGTAGTCCTTCAGCCACTTTAGTAACTTATCTGAGAATCCTAAGGCAGAAAGCTTCGCCAGTAGACCAGGATGCCACACTATGTGAAATGTTTGCTGATATCAAGACATACAATTCTAGCTTCCTCTCTGTCATTGATGGAATTAGTGATGCATTGGGAAACATAGTTCAAGGCATCAGATGTAGAATGGCCAGACCTAAAGCCATACTGTCTGTTTGATATTAATGAATGCGCATCAAGATGGCGCCACATTGTTTCATAGATCAGTCGATCCACTACCTTGGATATTATAGATAGCAAGGAGATCGGTCGATAGTTACTAGGCGAATGCTTGTTATGACATGGGATGACTTCAGCTACTTTCCACATCACTGGCATGTGGCCCTTATCAAAGCAAAGTTAAAATAGACGTGCCAGTGGAACCGCCAGTTCAGGGGCAGCATTTCTCAAAACGATGGTTGGGATGCCATCTTATCCGGAGGCTTTGTTGACATCTAGTTTCAACAGTTGTTTCTTTACCTTCCTTGGCCAGAACACCATCTTGCCACAACTTGAGCTAGTTCTCCGAAGAATGCTGGAAACAGGCTTGTCATTTTAACAGCAGGAATGGTAGACTTTTCACTGAAGAAAGTCGCAAAACATTCAGCTTTTACCTCGGCAGAGAGGTATGTAGAGTTGCCTGATTTAAGGACTGGTATTTCAGACTTCGCCCACCACCATGACTTAGATCCAGTCTAGAGCTCGTCTGTCATTTTATCTCTGATTCTGATCTTGTGAGAGGAAGCAGCTTTCCTAGAAACAGATGTATACTCGTTTCTAGCCTTGTTGTAATTTAGGCGAGCTTCGGAAGTTCCAAGAGATTTCCACATTCTCCAGGCACTATCTTTCTTCTTCAGAGCTTTGTCGCAGCCTTCGTTCCACCATTATGGATAAGATTCAAAGGCCTTGATCACCTTTTGTGGAATGAATTCTTGCATGGCACCAATGATGGTATGGGTGACATTCTCACATGATTTATCAGGGCAGTCTCTTATAAGTAGACTATTCCATGGAGTTGTAGCCAAACTTTCCTTGGTGGAGTGGCATCAGATAATGGTGAGGCTTGAAGTGTTGTTTTCGCAAGGTAGTGGTCTGATGTTCCAAAGCTGTGATCAATGGAGACTGGAGAAAAAAGATTTGGAGCGTCAGTAATGATCAGATCCAGGCGGTTGCCAAGTTGATGAGTGGCTCCAGAAACAATTTGGGGCAGATCATGAGTGCAGCAGAAGTCAAATGCTGCCCTACCTTCTGCATCAGTTGGAGATATGCTGTCCAGCCATTCATGATGATGGCAGTTAAAATCTCCAGTCAGGAAGCTGATGTTAGCATTGGTTTTGGTAATGAGATGGTCTAGGTGTTTATCATACCAGGATATTACATCCATCACTTTCTTTAGAGGACAGTACTCAAGTGAAAGTAATATGTGACCACTCTTTGTTTGGATGGTGAATATCATCAGTCCAAGCGTTTTTGGTTCCAGGCTGTATTCTCTGACAATAGGCAGTCCAATCTTAGAATAGACTAGGCATCCACCCCATCCACTGTTATCATAGCGATCTTTCCTCATGCAAGTGTAGGTGTCTAAGAGATTTGAGGACTATCTTTAGGAACAGAAGAATCCAGTTTTGATTCAGTTATTGGGACGATGTCAGGTTTGGACTCAGGTGGAGTACTAGCAATTCTAGCCTTCAGTTGTCTCATGTTTGTTCTTAGGCCTCTAATGTTGGTCAACCACAGATTCAGATTCGTTGGTCGGTTATCGGGAGCACATTTAGTCGTTACCGTTCGGTCCGTCCATTTCATATTCTTGTAGCGTTTCGCGACATGAATGCAGAATTTGGGGAGTCAACCCCATGGAGGGAGGAAAAAAGCACCCAAATGGAAATCTTAACATCCTTTACTGCACGAGAGGTAAAACAATATCACCGCAAAGTTGAAAAACAAAGGAATCTAATGTCTGGCAAAGGTTATTCTCTGCTTCCCGGCAACTGCTCTGCAACAGTGCCTACTTTTCTCGGAGAGTAAATAGAGCAGTGGTTCTGCCACTAGAGCAGCCATTTCAGTCTGCTCCGCAGTAGGTTGGATGCTGATCTTTAAAAGATTACTGACCTTCCATCCAGCAAGCCATTTCTCAAGAGATGTGAAATCTGCCTCGCTGGGCCTGAAACAGCCGTTGGTCTATGTGCAGAGATGATAGGTATAAAAACTCTTCCGCCATGCTTCAGACAAGGCAAAAGCTGCTGCCCTAATGCCCTTAACCAAAGATGTTTCTCCAAATTGTGAAGAATGCAACCTTTCCGAGACCTTGTGGGTGAAAAAAAAAAAAAAACATTGCGAGTGGGTCGTAAGCTAGCGGAGGGTAGGTATCGATCGCTAGTGTATCCTCTTCAGTGCTGAGACGGAAATACACTGCGCTCTCGATGGCTACCCTTCACGACCTTACTTATCTCCACTATTTTATCCCACTGGTAATCTCAGTCGGTGGAAGAAGGAACGGAAAAGTTCCTTGCCTTCTTTGATGTCTAACATTGTGTGCGTCTGTCTGGGAAATGGCGTCCACTAGGACGTTCTCCACCTCTGGGACATGGGACTCTCTCAGAGCAATGTCTCGATGCCTGCACAGACTGGAGCTCATTATCGTGTCCCTCCTCCTTGTTGAGGTATGTCACTACCATCATATCGTTGCATCGGACCAGGATCATTCTTCCTCTGGTCAGAGCGATCCAGTGCTTCATCATCAGAAAGAAAGCCCACAGCTCGAGCACATTGATATGGTGGTGAGCTTGAGCAGGAGCCAACCGACCCGACACTTTGTGCAACCTTAGGTGAGCTCTTCACCCAACTACGACACGTTTGTCGTCAGTTTTAGGAAGGGGCACTAACCACCTGAAGGGGGCCCGACCTCCAAGTTGTGTGGATGATCCACCAACCGAGATCGGGGGAAAACGCCAGGAGCACTGGAGGGACATTGGGTGGGGCTAAAAAGTCTGCCTTATACCTTGATGTGCACGCTCACACCCCTCCTGGGCATTTTACAAAGGCTCTTCGATTCAAGATACACTGGACACTATAGGATGGAGTCGCGCAACCGCTTTTCGGAGTTTATCTCCGAGACGTTCTTATACTGAGGGATGTTGCTACTGCAGCATGTGCCGTTAGAAATGAGCGCAATCAAGAGCTATAGGTAAGTCTCTCAATGCAAGGCGGGGGCATACGGCAGGTGCCTACCTTCCCGTTCCTTCGTCTATCGCTTGAGACTACTGTTGTGCCGAAACACCCTGGTCCCGAAATACCCGGGTGCCGAAGTTCCCTCCTCCCAGAACAGCAGAAGGACCGGGGCATTCAGCAGAGGAGAAGGGAAGTGGAAAATAACGTGCTGTTGATGTGTAGAGCACGTGTTTACGCATATTAGTGATTTTATGGACAATACTACAACATGACAATGAAACTCATTAAAAATCAGGCTTTAGGAACAAGCATGTATGTAATACTAGACGTGAAAATACGATCTTGTAAAGCCAGCACCCGCATAGACCCTATAAAGAAGATTTCCTGCGTTCGTTTAGCAAGGTAGCCTAATTCGGAAACAATGTATACGTTATACGCATTGATATACATATGGCTTCCATTGTAAAGGTCTTCTTTATTGATTAGGAGGGCTATTAGGCCGGTTGCAACACAGGTTAGGTTTAGTGTTAGGGTTATATAGGACCTACGGTTAAGATTAGGGTTAGGGTTATGGATTAGTTTATAGGGTACGTAGGGCCTACAACTGGTTTATGCAGTAGGGGTTAGTTTACGGATAGGATAAGGGATATTTTATGGTTATAGGCCTAGAACTCGTTTATGTGTTTGGGGTAGGAATAAGGTTAGGGTTTTTTTATGTCTGGCTTATCTGGGCATTAACAGCTGTAATCAAGGAGATTACGCTGACAACTGGGCGCCACAGATAGCACGCCGGGGTTTACAGAACAGTCCATTTTCTCCGACAACAGGGAATTACCCTATCGGAATAGACTGTAGCGAGGTCTTTGTCATGGCTCATCTGCCCCGCGTCTTTCAGATGCAACCATGGGGAGAGCAGATAATTGATTTTTCACGGTCCTTCTGAGCTTTGAACCCATGGCCTTCTGCACCAGAAGCAAAGACCTTAAACACTGTGCCACGCCCCTCCTTTAAGATGTGTTTTGGTTATTAAACATTTTTGATATTTTGTTTATTCTGTACTGGTGTAAACCGCAATCAGCTGTTTAGTGCAGACTTTGAGACGCCGTCGCTGTATATCTATTTGCGAGAGACGGTATGAGAAATGTCCTCAAATACTTAATTTTTTTCACTATTTGGTGGTTTGTTTCTACATTAAAGTAGTTATATGGAATTGAATTATATGGATTAGCTAAAGATCGTATCTGTTAAAGATTGTCATTTAATTAGCATGCAAAAATTAGAGAAAACGTAACATGAATTTTGGTGAAAAAGATTACCGGCCATTGAACACAGGCTACAATGTTTGTGTACGTGTTTTAGTAGTCATAATATTCTTAAAAAATGATACCTGACTGAGATTGAAATAAAATTTGAAATTGTAATTTTAATTTCCTGTCACGAAGGTGTATAATAATCATTATCTTCCCAAGTACCACCCTAACACACGGTTAACGTTATGTGTTTTGTATTATTTTGTAAATTAATTTTTCATACACAACTTAGAAAAAATATATAGAACGCATTGCATATTCACTATGTATTAGTTAGGTAGACATCTTAAATGACTGAGTGGGCAATAGTTATGGTTAATTCCTGGATTGGCAACACATTGTTTCCTTTTCTTCGCATGCGTTAAGTATGGTAGGCGTCGTGTCTCGCCATAATTGTAACGAATATGCAAATGAATGGTAGCGAAAAACTTTAAAAATGTACCTGTCTTCATATGAAAGCAGTTGCATAAAAGTAATGAACAAATACTGGCTACCCCAAATTAAAACATATTTTCCCATACAATACAATTTCCCGCGTTTAATAATAAATTGATAATCTGATCTATAACCTTTTTTTTAATGTATTTATTTATTTATTTATCGTTTGGTCACGCCTGTTAAGGTTACATCTCTTCGCGATGTTCTCGGTTCGAGTTTTCTCACTTAGTGATGACAGTACAATCTTGTTGCATTTAAGCCATAGGGTTCAGGAAATTACATTGAAGATTACCTTTAATTATATATTTTTCACGAATGAGAATAAAGGTATGTGTTTTTGTAACCGGTATTATCTCTACGAAGAGGAAAAATCAGCGATGCCATTCTTTTTTGTGGACAAACTCGTAAACGGGCATATATAAAACGCACAATAAGGAGAACGTTGCCTCTTTTTTTTTCTAAAAAAAACAGTATTCGAACAAGCTCTGTAGAAAAAAAAAATAAAACTAAACAAAAAGTAAAACAAAATCTCGGAAAATCGATTAACTACAAAAGCTAAATTGGAAAAATATCAATAATTATCGACAAATATTTGAATAGGATATATGTAGTCAACAAATCGAAACAATTTGTTCCGGCATTTTATTCACAAAACTGAACTCTAATGCTTTTATATTCAAATATACCCTTGTGGTAATACTTTCAAATCACATTTGACAGAATAGTTGAACTACTCAAGAAGGTATTGTGAATTATCTTGGAGATTATATATGCCACTCAAAACCTCCTTACGCATTTCAATGAGTTTAATTCATAGAATTTATGGTTCTTACAAATTACAAACTAACATATTCATGCACATGTATAAGTATTTCATAAATCAACTACCGATGGCATTCGACAATTTACTTTATCTAGCAAAAATAATTTCTCACACAAGCAATTGTTCATAATTATGACATCTTTCAAACAAAAACAACGGTATGGGAAAGCCAGAGCCTTGGGCCCAATATCAGGGAATTTAACAAAACAAATCTAACATAAACCAGATCTATTAATCACTTTAAAACAAGACAAACCAAAAAATAAGATTAAGTTTATATATCACATATTCATTTATTCATTCAAATGTATTCATCTCCTAACATTCAAATCAACATACCACCTAAAATGATGAAGTAACATGGTAATCAATACACAATATTTAAGATATTTTCAAGAATACAATTTAGATATATTGTGATTGTACAAAAACAAAGCCACTAAACTAAATGGAAGTTTAATGACTTCTTCTTGCGTTTCAGGCAGCAGCTAAGTATGTTGTAGACAGTAGAGCAAGCTCACTGTAGATTCGTTGGGGTTTGAGAAGTCTATGTCCACGGCGGACGAAAGGTAGGGCACTCATTGAGAATGTGACCCGCTGTCTGTGATGGAGAACCACATTGGTAGGCTGGAGATGGTCGCAGCCCCCATCGGTGCATATTGCTGTTGAAGCGACGGACTCCTGCGCGAATCCGGTTTAAGGTGACCCATTCCTTGCGTGGAAGATTACTACCAGGTGGTAGTTCAGTCATAGGTGTAATAGTGAGTTGGTCTGGTCTTGAAGTATCAAGCCAGGCAGTGGTCCATGTCTGTAAGATGTTTAATGGGGAGCTGGCGAGTTTAGCAGCGTGTCAACAGAAAGGTCGACGAGACCACAGTCTCTGTCTGCCGAGCTGGTGTGATTCTTTGACAGTGTTATGCAGCAGGTGCTTGTTGTTCAGCAGAGCCTTATTCACCAGTTTGTGCGTGTGGTGTTCTCTCCGAAGCACTGCAGGTGCAATGCCTGACAGTACTTGTAGAAACTCAGATGGAGTGGGGCGGAGGCAACCAGTAATGGTTTCAAGGTCTCATTGAGTACTGTGTCCAGCTTCTTTGTGTGAGAGCTGTAGCACCATGCCGGGGTGGCATATTCAGCAGCGCTGTAGACCAGAGCCAAGAGGGTCGTGCGTAGAGTCGTTGGGCTGGCACCCCCATGAGGATCCAGCAAGTCGGCACAGGAGGTTATTCCTCGAAGATACCTTGGCGCATATGAACTCGAGGTGCTGCCAATAAGTAAGCTGTCGGTCAAGCTTCACTCCCACATAGGTTGGTGTAGGATTGTATGGCAGATGCGCTCCAATGAGGTTGATTTGAAGCTGGCGATGGTCTCTTTGGTGTTGAGATGGAAGGCAGAGTTAGCGTAGCGTGGTGGTTTGGTTTCACTCAACTTCAGTCTCCAGGTCTTGAGATATGTTGCAAGTAGTGCCATATCTGCAGTAAGTGTACTTTCTACCTCTGTCCAGCTACTGTCTGAGTGGAGAAGGGCAATATCGTCGGTGTAGCCATACTGTCTAGATGTTGTTTGAGGTAAATCGCTGATATACAAGTTGAACAGCATGGGGATCCTTGTGGTACTCGGTTCTTCAGGTGTCGCAGAACGCTACTCTGCCCATCACTGGTCTTGGGAATAAAGCTACGGTTTGCTAGCATGTTGCATATGAATTGTACGATTGATCCGGGATGGCCCTGAGAAGCTTGAGTGTCAAGCCCTGGTGCCACACGGTGTCATATGCTACAGTAAGTCCACCAAGATGACGCCTGCCTTACGACGCTTTTCAAAAACTTTACAAAACAAAATACAAGCACGTATAGGCATGTCCGACTACTAAGAAAACATGCAGAGGAAGGAAGACTACAGAAAAGAAAACAAACAAAAACAAAATAAAAAGAAAATGACAGAGGTAAATAAAAAAGAATGAGAGAAAAGCGAATGACAGTAGCGCAGAGTAAGACAATTAGCAGAGTTGCGGGTACTGATTACTTCTTTATATGCTAGACTTGATAGAGGGATGGAGAATTACACAGCAGCCGACAACATCCCGCTGAGCTATTGTTATGAGTGTCATTGTTCAAATAAGAGTCTCTTCAACAGACTTTAGTAGGCGTCTGTGGAAATTTGATATTCGGGTTTAATTATAAGGTTTTAAAACAAAAATATGTGACCGGTTAGAAGTTTTTCTGTCGAACGGTTTCGGGTGGTATAAAAGGAACCATTTTAGACAAAAAAAATCGTACAAGGTCATCGATTTTTCTTGGGAAATGCGAAGTAAATGTCCGTGTTTTGAAATGGCAGCAGTGCGTGACCTGATGTTGGTGTAATCCATGCACAGCGGGACTTTGCTGGCTGCTGTGGGAGAATTGTGGCTATCTCTTGTTTCAAAAATGTCATGGTTGCATGTTTTTCTTGGTAAATAAACACAACACAAAGTAAGTCCCTCTCTAACAACCGCTCCTAATTTCTTATGTGGAGTGTTGGCAAGTCATAACAGTTAAAAATATTTCAATGATTACTTAGGTAACTGTTTTTGTACAAATTAGAGACCTTTGTTACTTCTCGGAGACTGAGAGCGGCAGATCAAAGTAAAACACAGTTAAAAACTCCACAAAAGTGCGTCATTCTTTCATTGGATTGACAAACGTTAAACTTGAAAAGTTGTATAATTATATTTGAATTATTGTCCAGTATGCGTATCCATCACAACTTCTAATGCACTCTTGTCCACTCTAAGTCTGATTTCTAAAGCTGTCCGCGTTATGTCTGGTAATTCTTCATTGCCATTTGCCCATGCTGCTGCCAACTGCTTCTTATGGTAGTCTTTGTCATTGTCGCCATACATCATCCTCCTCAAGCCCTCGTTAAAAAATGACTTTTAATTAGCTATTGGCCAATTAGGGCTCCTGAGGCCAAAGCGAAAAGATGCTTGGATAAGGTCCAAGGTGGCACACCCCTTAGAAGTACATGATTTTTCCTAAATAAATAACTTTCCTAAAAGTAATAGAAATCAAGTTCTACTTGTGTTCTCACGTCTAGTATGTGCCACATTCTCGAGCAATGAATAAATGTCCTATCAATTTATGCCCTGAATACTTTGACTACCGGATGTACATCATGATATATTGACTCCAGCAAAATACTAGGGGGGGCATTGAGTAGATCCGAACGGTATGTATGAAGACCAAAAACACTTCAACAGATTGGGGTTCAAGATTACAACCTCCCGTGGGTGAACCCGGTAACTGATTTATCCAGGCGAATGATATCAACGAGGCCAAGTTAACACCTGTTGTCCTTTTTTTAATTCACTGTCTTTTTAATTCACTGTTGTCTTTTTTTTGTTTATCTCACTGTATTTAATTATGCCCCGTCAGACGGACACTATCTGTGCCAGTCTGGCACACACGCCCTTATCAGGGCAGGCATCACCAGATTCAATTCAGATTGCCTCTCATGCTCCAATTAAACGTGGAAGGGTCGCACTAATGCTACGATAAGCATAATCGAACACATATACGCACTCATACGCACAAAGTCATTGCAATTCTCCTCCAAGAGACAACACCTACCGGACAGTTCCATTCTGAACATCTGCGGCTACCCCTAGCTGCACACACCGAGATCGCTACCCATGGGAGTGCCACCTTTGCTAGTAACCAGCCCAATGGAAACAACTTGCAACCTCAACCTCAGACTCCCCCTGGAAATGGTCAACGACCCAATTGCAGGTGTTCATGTCACCAATGTCTACAAGCCCCCTAACCATCGCTCCAAGTCAGCACACGTCCCCTACCACTATTGTGCACCGCCCCTGCAATTTATGCTGGCTGCGACTTTAATAGCCAGAGCATTACCTGGGGGGGACCGGCAAACCAACCCGATGGAGCGACTCTAAAGGACGTGGCCTCAAATCCGGTGGACAGCTTTGCACGACCCCAAGCACCAACCACTTTCAACTCTGGTGTAGGTGGAAACCTCTACAAACCCTGACCTTGCTTTTGCAAACATGGAAACTATCTTCATTCACCGTACTATCTCGACGCTTTCCGAAGTCCGCAACAGGAGAGCATAGCTAAGCCCTTACCAACAAAGCCGTGAAAAGGTGGAACTTCCTCAAGGCAGACTGGGACCATTTCAAGAATCTGTGGATTCAGAAGTGCCCACCTCCCGACTCCAACTTCCTCCAACCTGACAATTCTTACACACAGCACTGGTTCCAACGTCTTATTCACATACAAAGAAGACATCCACGTGGCTTCCGCCGCAGTTATAATCCCATCCCTGGGAATGAGAATGTGACACTCTTTACAAGATTTCCTGAATTCTGACCCGGGAGAAGCTTCATCCAAGGCTTCAGATCTGACAACTGCTTGACAGAAACGCCGTGAGCGCTGGGAGGAGACGGTCCAAAGAAACGACTTCACCCACTCCAGCAGGAAGGCCTGGAAGACTATAAACCGTTTCACCGCAGAATTTCAAAAAAAACCATTGAAATGTCCAGTGACTGCCACCTCATCACGCTGAGCCACTCCTCGCAAACGGTCGTTTCAAGAACAGTGTGATAATGTAAAATCAAACTCCTCTGTCCAAAAAAAGAGATCCCAAACTTTCTGGCGATTCCCCCTGTCCGTGGACGGGTCACTTTCAACACCCCCTCGCTTCTGCACTAGATTATCTTACCTCTGCTATCAGTAAACTAAAGAGTGTAAAGGCCCAGGGCCCTGCTAACATACCAGCAGAGTTATTGATGCAAGGCGGTCCACGATTGTTGATTTGGCTCCAGGAGTTCTAAACATGTTGCCTCAACAACCTCCCCCCCCCCCCCCCCTTACCCAGTCTTGAGGAAGCTACTATCATCGCACTCCGTAAACAACAAGCCTGTCGACAACCCTAAAACTACCGCCAAAATATCACTACTGTGTGTCTCCTTCAAACTCCTTGAGCGGATGAATCCGGCTCGGCTGGAGCCAGTCCGCGAAACCCCAATTGCCTGGACGAACCACAGGATTTTTTTTTTTCGTCCCGGTGGCCGGATCACTGTCCACCAGATTGTACAACTCATCAAATGATATTGAGGTAAGCTTTGAGAAAGCGCCGTAAGCAGGCGTTCATCTTGGGGACCTTACTGCAGCATACCGTATGACACCGTGTGGCACTAGGGCCTGAACTCAGCTGTTCTCATGACATCCCGATCATCGCATTGTACAATTCATATGTAACATTGCTTGCAACCGTAGCTTCATTCTCAAGATCAGTGATGGACAGAGTAGTAGGCGCTGCGTCGTCTGAGGAACGGAGTAACACAGATCTGTACTGGCTCCTATGCTGTTCAACTGTATATCAGCGACTAACCTCAAACAACATATCTAGACAATATGGCTACGCCGACGATCTTGCCCTCCTCCACTCGGACAGCAACTGGACAGAAGTAGAAAGCACACTTACTACGGACATGGCCCTACTTGCAACATTTCGGAATACATGGAGACTGAAGCTGATTGAAACCAAGACCACCGCTATGCCTTCCACCCCCCTTCACACAAAGAGCTCATCGTCACTTCAAAACAAATCATCCTCAATGGAGCGCCTCTGCCAGACAATCCTACACCAACCTACCGGGGAGTCAAGCTGACCGGAGCTTACATACCGGCAGCACCTCGAGTACGTATGCGCCAAGGGTATTTAGAGGAATAACATCCTGTGTCGCCTTGCTGGATCTTTAATGGGGTTGCAAGCCCCACGACCCTTACGGCCCAGCCGCCTTGGCTATGGTCTACAGCACTGAGGAATATGCCGCCCAGATGGTGCAACAGCTCTCCAACAAGAAGCTGGATACTGTACTCAACGAGACATTGAGAAAACCATCACTGGCTGCCTCCGTCCGACTCCATCTGAATCCTACCAGTGCTTTCAGGATTGCACCGTCCTTCGGATGAGAACCCACACGCACAAATAGTGGAATAAGGCCCTGCTGAATCACACCAACTCGGTAGACAGAGCTGCGCTCTAGCCGCCTTTCCTGCCGACACGCCGCTAACTCTCCAGCTCCCCATTAAAAATCTTAGACAGGAATATGCTGGCTTGATACCATCCAAGACCAGAACCAATTCTCTATCAACTAAGACAGAACCTACCACCTGGCAGCACCTCCCACGCAGGAATGGGTCACCTTAACCGGATTCGCACAGGATGTCGGTCGCTTCACGCATATGCACGATGGGGGCTGCGACCATCGCCAGCCTGCCAAATGTGGCTCTCCATCACAGACTTGCGGATCACATTTCAATGAGGCCCTACCTTTCGTCCGCGGTGGACATAGATTCGCTACCCCAACCAAACCAACAGTGAGTTGGCTCCAACGCTTAATACATGTTTAGATGGCTGCATCCTACGCAGAAGAAGAAGATCAGATTTCCTTTTTCATCGGAACTGCAGAGCCATTGTTATTATCCATTCAACTGGAAGATTGAAGGTGTTATACCATCACCCCGATTTGATTAAGCACTTTTTCATGACGTGGAACACAAGTTACCTGTCATCTTTCCACGAATAAATAAGTTAGAGGTTCTACTGTTGTTCCAAATTTATTTGACTCTAATTTCATCTTTATTCGAAAGGGAAACGTAGGTGAATAAAGTCATGAGAAAAAAAATTGGGTTGGAAACTGTGACCTAACATATTGTGCAGAACCAACACCACCGTTACTTGCCGCGTAACCCCATTTCTATGCATTTATTGCGTTCATAGCAGAAATCGAAAACCTTTCACCTATATGAAATGCAGGTGAACCGGTGCGAACAAACTTTTAAATTGAATAGGAAAAGGGGTCCTACAATTATTGATTAAGTTATGGGTGTTGGTTCTGCACCAAGGGGTTAGGTCATTAGCTTGCCAATCTCAAAATTTCTTTTATATTTTTTACTCATCTCTCGTTTCCTTCTTGAATAAATGATAAAATATACGATCAAAGTTATTGAACTTCCAGGAGAAGTTTAGTTTTATTTTCTTCATGAATGAGCCTGTAGCTCAATCTAAATCGGGCGGTGAAAACAATTCAAAAGCTTTTAACGTCATGGACAATAACAATGGCTTTGCAGTCCCAGAAAAGCTGAAGTCCGTTGTCCTATTCATACCGGGCGGATTTACTTATCAATATACTTCTCGTGTTAGATTATCTATTGTTTTCAGCGTACATTATTTTTCACGAATGCACTGGGCTCTGTCAGATAATGCACGGGTCATCACATAATGCACGCGGGTCATCACAAGCCACAACTTCTAGTAGCAACTAGAAATACCGTCAATTACTTGATATCGACTTACTACTCAAGTAACATGTCTGCATCGTATATACCCTCTACGAACTTAGTATCTACAATCTATGGTGTCAGTCCTGACTTAGATTATTGTGTTGAAAAAAATATTGGTTTCTCGAATTAAGTATTAGTTGAATTCACATGCGCAGATCATTCCAAATAATGTGATTTTGTACTGTTTCTTTCCGAAACGCGTACATCTTAATTAACGAGAACAAGCTTTTTGTACTTTCAAAGGACGATGCGTTTGATATAAAATATTGATCTTAAATATAAAATTCCTTATGTTATAATTTGTCAAGTTCGAAAGCCGTTCAGAAAGTTTAGCTGCTAACGTGCAGTGACGTCAGCGCGAGATTTGATGGGCGCACCAGTAAACCGCACGCGCTGGCTTAAAGCGACGGCGTTTTTACAATCGTGCACAAAGATGGCATACCTTGACGCTCGCGTAAAAGCTGCGTCCATGTTATGACATCACTGCAAGGAGGTAGAGAAATGGACAATATCTTGTTGCTATATAATAGTAGGCCCATAAGAATTAAGTATACTTCAAGAAACCCAAAATTCACAAATAAAATCGTTATCAATGCAGAAACCAGTCATGTTTTGTACATGCATGTCTGCGTTGGTCTTTAACATCTAATACAGTGGGCGTTGGAATTGGTAGAAGAATTTTTTTTTTGAAAAAAGTAAGGGCAGTGCGAAAAGTGTATCTTTCTTTCAATTTCATTGACGCGTTTCATCACTAATGGGTTTGTTTTGACACTGCCAGGGAGGTGCGAGAAAGATTAGCCACTCTAAGCGTCTTAGAGAGTCTGATCTTTCTCGCACTTCCAGATCATTTTCAAAACAAACTAATCAACAATGAATTGCGTCAAGGTCTTTTTGGCACTATTTATAGAGTATACCTTTGGACATGTTGGAGTGTAGAAGAGTTTTTAATTTATTTTCAAAACTACCTCAAAATTTTGATAAATTACGCTAATTATTAATGTTAATGTAATGATTTGATACTGTTGTTTTCTCAAAGTATATGACGGATAAGGACCACGCCTAAGTGCATTCGACAGGGTAATTGCACTTGACCGTATGGGTCAGTGCAGGCAGCCCTCGAGCATTCGGCTCTCGGGCTGCCTGCACTGACCCATACGGTCGCGTGCAATTATCGAATGAACTAGGCTAGGTCCTTATCCTTATCATAGCACCATTATTTGCTGGAGTCAATGGTACCTGGTGTACATCCCTTGGTCACTGATATTCAGGGGAAAAAAGGAGATGACATTTAATTCATTTTCAAGAAAATGTGCACATACTAGAAGTGAGAACATACGTAGAACTGATTTGATAATTTATTTTAGCAAAATTATGTACTTGTTAGAGATCTGCCCGCTAGCCTAAATCAAGTAATCAATTTGAAGAAATTATATCTTTTTGTGAATTTTGAAAATGCATCCCTTTTTCTTTAACCTGTGCTCAGTCAGCTGTGAAGTAACAGATGCATCTAATTTTCACGCCAAAGTTAGCTTACATTCATATATAGAAATATTGACTTTTTAGCCAGTCATGAATTTGACGAACTTCCTACACAAGGAATAAGAAGCGTTTGTTTAGAGGAAGGCAGGCAGGGGGGGCAGGCAGGTAAGCTAGTAGAAATATCGGATTTTCATGAGGTTTTTATATAGCTCTAAATAGGACATATGACATAAACATAGAGTGTTTGAGCCATATTGTGCAAAATATTGTACAAATTTTACCATAAATATTCGTGGTTGACAACAACCCCATCGACTTTGACAGCGTACCCTAACCCCGGTCTTCTTATCGTGTCCAAACACATGTGGTTCTCAAATATGGCCCAGTCAGATATGGATAAAACGTCTGGCTGCTTCACTGAATTCCGCAAGGTCCTTGTCTGTGCATTGTTGCTCCAGCAGTGGGCAGACCAAGAGACGTTCCATTGTCTGTGGTACTGTTTCACAATAACAGGTAGTGTCCTGATATGCTTCCAGGTAGCGCCACTTCTGCAAGAAAACCTTACTCCTTAGATCGGCCAATTCTGGTTCTGGCCAATAGATGTTACTTGGCTGATAACAAGTCTTTCTTTCCACAAGGCGACTCTCTTAAGTTCGTTAGAGACTGTTTCAAGAAGTTGGACTTTGCTTAAGAAGCTCTCTCTGGATTTAAGGCGGTTGGCAGCAGGTATCTGTTCAGACATAGGGTGCTTCACATTAGATACATGGCAACTACGCTCTTGCATCCTCGCTACGCTACGACGGATGGTGCAATTCCTGCTAGGATGTATAAGTTCGCCGTTGGTGTTGGACGAAGGCATCCTGTGATAAGCCGGCATGAGGCATTTAACGCTGAATCAGATATCAATCAGATATTGGTCATAGCTCTTCTCTTAGGATTAGATAGGTCTTTCCCTTTAGGAGTGCTATAACATGTGCTTTCCTCCAAATCGTTGGGAACCTGTGGGAAATAAAGCAGCAGCAGAGCTCAAGAAGCCATTACTTTGCAACTAGGCAAAGTTTTTCAGCTGCTCAGTTGGGATGTTAACAAGACCTACTGCCTTTCCTGGTTGAAGTTTAGCAATACCGGATTCCAATTCGTCCATGTTGAAGGGGCGAGTGAAACCAGGGTCGTCACTAAACCTCTTACGGTCTACATTGATCTTCTGGGCTTCTCGCTGCACTTGCCAGTTAAAAGCATTTGGTGGGCAACTTTGTTGGGTGTAATATTTGCCTGGTGTGGAGGTTCTGTTGGATCCCCTTGGAGCTTTCATATGGTAGACCATGCTTTCTTGCTGTTATCGGTTATATCGATATTAAAATATGGCAGGTCTTGATCTTTTCCTGGGAGATCCTCTCCAAAACTTCCTCACCTTTAGCAGTTGTTTTAGCCGAGAAGGATCAGTTTCAAATATGGTATTATACTCTTGATATTCTCTAGCACAGGCACAGGCCTGGTATATATTCCGTCCTACAGCTGCTGGGTATGAATACCATAACCCCGGTGAAGGCGCTATCTTCACATTTTGTTTTAGCTAAAATGGCAAGCAAAAATGAGAAAACAATTATCTGGAAGCTACGTACGAAAGCTTTTGGTGTTTTTGCGGAAAATTCACTTGGGAGGTGTTACGACTACGGTTAAATGCCAAGTTTCACTTTAGCGGTGTACATTTTAGTCAGTTCGTTAATTAATTCATGTTATGTGCAACCGTTGGCCTAGCAAATGTTGTATCATCAAGCTTGAAGACCGTACGCATAAGCCACAATGCGAACACTTACGCTTCAATCAATCAATGATATAAATTTATTTCCGCTTATCAACAAAACACCCATAATATGAACGAAACACATTATCGAGGATATGATCGAAAGGCCAATAAGGCCAGAATCTACCATCCCCGTGGATTACAAACGTAACCTAACAAACAATTAAAATACCACACAAGACATAACAGTGCACCAAGTAATCATATTTGTACTTTGTTCAAAAATATTTTGTTGAGTTTGATTTTTAAACATGCTCATTTAAGGGAGTTCCAAAGAATTGGCCCTGTAGTTCTGACTGCTTGATCCGATTTTTTTTTTCTGATCTGATTAAAATTATTGCTGTTTTTGTTTCGCCTTGTTAAAAAAAATCATCAAATGAGTTTTGGTAATGGATTAACAAAGTATTTGTACATACAAAAACGCACAATTCTAGTTTCCAATTATCGTATACGGTAAAATATCGTATTTATGAAATAGTGGTTAAGCATGTCTTCGATAGTTGACTATTGGATATCGTTCTCACCGCCCATTTTTGTAGTTTGTGTATTTTTCTAGGTACGTTTTACATGCTTGTTTCCAAATAAGCATGCCGTAATTAATGTATAGAAGGATAAAAGTACAATGTAGAGTATTTAATACCTGTTCAGGAATGACGAACTTTGAAGAACTTAAAAGTCTATTTGTAATTCGAACATTACGCAAAATTCTTTTTGAAATAACATTGATATGGTTTTTCATCAATTAATATTGCCAAGAATTTGGTCGATGATACTCTTTGCAATTTTGTGTTATCTATGTAGAACGATATCAATATTTTGTTGAGAAGTACCGTTATTAGAATTTACCACCGAAGTCATTCTATGTGTTCCCATAATCATATAATTGTCTTACTAACATTTACAGATAATTTGTTTGTTTTAAACCAATTCGGATAGTTCCTTATTGAGTAATGGTCAATGACCCATAATGGCGTTTACTTGAGTATAAAATTGTCGTGTCATCAGCAAACAGTATAAAATCCAACAAAGTTAAAGTATTTGTAATATCATTGATATTGTAGACAACATTCCGTTACAATGTTTATTTCACGCTGCTAAGGAAGCGACAAGAATACCGATGTGGGCTTCGAGCCATGTCCAGCCATGTGAAGGTCATTTAATGCTTAATACAAATTCAAACAGAAAAGGGTAGCACCTCTATTCCGGTCTGTAGACCCTGGTACCTTGCGCATATATATTGGATTCTGAACAATTCGGCAATAAGACATTCTCGGTAAGGGCCATAAAATTCGTTGAATGTTGGTAAAGACCACTAAATATATGAGTAACTTGCGTAAAAATCTCAAAAATACGGGTATTTTGGATAAAGACCTCTGAAATATAATTAAATACATAGACCTAAAGCACCAGAATGCGTATACAACACTGTGCGCAGGTATTGGGACAATAATCATTGAAATACAATCGCAACAAAGCCAATACATCAATTATAATAAAACAATGTAAGTAGCCCAAGATAACCCGTAACATTTTACAAGAAATTGCACATCATTTCAAGAAATGATGTGCACCAATGTTGTCATTAATCGATATGGGCATTATCACAAAACCGACAATAAGCCTGTCACTGGCCGCTAGTGCCGACTTTATGGGAGGCTTCACCATATTAATTATACAAAAGCAGACACATTGGTAGATAACCGATCATGATCTATACAATATATAGATTTGACTGTATCAACAAGACATTTGACGGGTTTATTACACGTCAAGCTTTATGTGTTTGATTTCTCATTCTGTCCTCTTTCTCTCCTCTACAATAAAGACGATACTTATGTTTCTACCTCAACACAATGCCACCGATGTTTGTTTCTTCGTATAGTATGTTTCATTCAACTATGCGAATGCCCTACTTTATGGCGCGTACTCTCAGGATTCAAATCGTCTGCAATCATTGCAGCACAGAGAAGCAAATCTCATTTTCTCTGCTCCAAAGCTGGACAACCCCTTACAACTCATGAAAGATCTCCACTGGTTATCAATCAGAGACCGGATTCATGCATTCGATTTCACATCTGTATACATGTTTTATAAATGCCTAACTTGAATCTCGTCCTGTGTACTTTTCAGAATGACTAAAACAATAAGAGAGGCATAATCACCTGCAAACTTCAGAAATCACCTGCAAACTTCAGAAATCATGTTTATTTTGATGTCATGTTCCTCATGCTGTCTACATCATTAGTTTGTAGCGCTTTGATCATTGACTTGGATAAAGCGCCTTATAAATACCATATTTGTATGTATGTTGTATGTATATCAGAAATATGTTTCCTAGATGACGGGGATGTCGGTCAATTGGCAAAGAAGGTGTTAATTGTTGAGTAAAAAGGCATTCTAAGTGAATTACCACAGTTACTCTGTAGCATTGGTGATACGTTTAATCAGTATTAATTATTCTTCTTAACGTGATTGTGTTTGTTTGTTTGTTTCTTTGTTTGTTCGTTGCTATTCTTCCTGTATTTTGGTTTTTTTTTTAGCAACCTACAACACTCCAAGTGGCTGGTATTTTGATATGAATATCAGATTATTTTTCTCCACATAATTAGATTTGTCCTTTATTCTAAAAATGCCTCACCCACGAACCCAATACATTTACCCTGGTCCGTTGATATACATTATACATATTAAACCCAGAATTTGTTTGAGTAGAAGTACTTCAATGAATTTGCAATTTATAAAAAAAAGTAATTTACTGTAATCTGATTTAAATATATCCCGTTTGTGATAGTTCTGATCTAAAATAGATTTAGCTTACAATTCGAATGTAATCTTGAATTTCTGGAAATTTAAATAGCATAAATGGACATTGTGTAATTATGCCCTTATTCAGTGCCCCAGATTTAGAATAATATCTAACAGATTATTATATTCAATCTGCATTAGGAATGAATACCTATGACAATTTTGACAGATAAAGTGACACTTATGTATTCATGACAGAAAGTGTCCATTCATACGTCAATCAAATTTGATTAGAAATGAATTGTTTTGTTCTTATTGTATTGATTCAAACAATCTTTTTTCCTATGATTTACAACGTCAAAAACAAATCTAACTATTACAGCTCACACGTGTACACACACACACACACACACACACACACACACACACACACACACACACACTCTCTCTCTCACTCCTCTCTCTCACTCTCTCTCTCGCACACACACACACACACACACACACACTCTCTCTCTCACTCCTCTCTCTCACTCTCTCTTTCACTCTCTCTCTCTCTTTGTGATTCACAAATACATATACAAATACACAACAATTAAAGAGGCAAGCTGAAGGAAAAAGCGTAAACAAATAAACTAACGAGAGAAAATGTAACCAAAACAAGGACAAAATTGTAGATTTTCATGACTCTATTTTTATCAGACGGTATTTCCGGTTTAATTAAACAAAATTGAGAAAAATGTCCATAATAAACTCGCATAAAATCCGTTTCCGGTTTTTAAATTGACAGTGATTTTCAGTTGAACATGCGCAGAGCGTAAAATTCATGAGAAGTTTTTTGTTGTTAACTGGTGCAGCATATATAGACGCTGAGGGGTTGTTAACGCTCTAGTGTATGGACTGACATCATAAAGCAATTTAACGGACTTGTGCCCAACATCAACGGAAGATTGGAACTCTCTTTTATACACCATCACTGTTCCACACATTTAGGTAAGTCGTTTTCATTTTACTATTTATTGCGTTCACTAAAACCATTTACATTTGTTTGTTTATATTGTTAAGTTCATAGGTAATTGTGTGCTGTAAATGTTGACACCATTTCGAGACGTTTCAAGACATTTGTAGTAAACTTGACACAATTTTGTCCAGAAAAATTATAATGGTAAAATTGCGGAAAATACTGATAGGGAGCTTACCAGAAATACTTCAAAGTGCTCGAAAATTGCTATCATATCATCTTGTGGAGGTATAATCAAAACATGAATGGATCATACTAGACACGTGACTGACCACAAAACTTAATGCAAACCATACCGTCTTGGAAGCGAAAGTTCGAAATCAAAGTGAGACGCGTAGTTGCTGAAACACCTTAATGATTTCTATAAATCGAAGTGTTTAAAGAGGCTCATGAGCTGAGACTTAGCCTACTCTAACTTACAAATTAGTGTTTTTTGAAATAATGTGATTTATAATTATAGAACATAAAATAAGCTACTAACAAAATTCAAATAATAGTGAACATATTTGGATGTTAAAGAAAGAGAGAAAGGACATGGTAGATATCATTAGTGTAGGATTCGGTGAATTTGAAAACCTTTTCAATTTCAGCCAACAATTAGTTTGGTATTAAATCAATTTGCTTTTGTTAGTTCTCAATTTCCAAGTTTTATTCCAAAATTGATAAAATATTAGAAGCTTTGGTATTACATTATATTTTCTAATAACTTTTTAACAGAAGCGTATATAAATATTCAGAACAGGCAGAGGAAATTTACTCCTAAAGCGAATTAGTTATGTATACAGTATTATGAGTACAGTGCTGTTTAACTGTTGATCCATTCATTGTATAGTTCAATTTTCATGAGGTTACTTGCATAAATTATTTTCGTAAGTTATTCGTCGTTTTATGTCTTTGTTTTAAAAGGCCTGTTGACATGTGTTGGAAATCACTTATTTTAATGAAAGTCGGTACAAAACATTTGTGGATTAGTGAATCAATAGTGGCTAAAATTCAAATTTTAGCCATCGTGTGATATTAGTACAAATCGTACCAAAACAAGTGACTATCACACGTTTGTCTTCTAGTATTGTATCACATTCAAGTGATTTTTTGTCAATACACTGCGTCTTGATTGCTGAGAAAGACTTCTTGTGGTGATTACTCAGTGAGAGCGCTCTGCTTAGATTTTTGCGCAATAATTGTGGAGTTTCTACTTTATTGTGCTGACTTATTTTATTCTCTATCTGTTAATAATATAATAAAGACGATGCCAGCTATTATTAATAGTAATATTAATCGAGACAATTCTGATATTCCAAGTTTTACATCAATGTTTTAAGTTTTTCGATCAAGCAAACTTGGAATCTCGATTGAGAAGCTTACAACATACATTTGTAGTATTTTCTTATTTTGAAAGTTGCAATTGACAATGAATTATCTGCTGCATCAAGCTGCTCTGTAATGCGCCGTATTTATAATGATAATATCAATCTACATTCCATTTGATTTATTAATTGTACAAAAGGCTTTTCATAGGCGGAGTCCTTGTCTTATTTGGCTAAATCGTGTGTTCTCAGCAGGACAAAATATTAGAATAAGTTTTTCTCTTCTTTAGACAAATTATTCTGGCCAAAACATAGACTTAGCTTTCCCTTTAAACTTTCTTAAATATATATACATTCCATTGAATGAACATAAATTCACACAATAGCCAACCCTCACATCGTAGCATTTGCCTCATGGGCGTCATGGCAGAACAGTGGCTGAGACTGACGCTAAACGATAAAGCAATGCAGATTAAAAGAAACAAATAAATAACCAGTGATGGTGAAGAAGAACACACAAATCAAGGTTTAATTTGGTAGCCGTAATCTTCAACAAACCAATTTACTACTAATAGGTGTGCGTTTTCTTTATATGTAACATTTTTTTTTTAATTTTCTCGAGAAATTAATAAATGATTGAAAATTATGTTGTATTTGTTTGTCTAAAATTCCAAAATGGTTACAATCTAATAACGGTATTCCTTAAGCCGCAAGTCAACATCAAAAAGAGCTTTTATGGAGGTAATTATTTTGTTTAGAGCAAAAAAATATACTGTATGTCTAAGAAACAAGTCCTCTTTTAAATTTTGAAAAAAAAAAAACAATGGGAAGGTTCAAATTAAAGGCTTAAAATAGGCTTCTGCTCTCAACTCATCCGTTTCCTGAAAACGCTTGTGGTATACCATTTCATACAATGTCAGCCAAGTTACGTCATCTTGAGGGAGTCCTGATTGGATAGTTCCATGTGCAGCGCGCAGCTCAACAGTCATAGCATACCAAACGGTGCGATTTTGCCTTGTTACATTTACATTTCAATATCATTTTATGTCATTAAAAGCTAATCAAATAATTAACTGTTGCAATGTTGTTTATTTCAAATAACGAAGTGTTTTTCCCTCGAAATTTTCTTAACTTGAATAGAATAAAATAGAATGATTTCTATCAATTTTCCGTGAGCCTTTGTATCAAGTCAAATCATGCTCAAGATGTGAAGGTGGTTTATATGGAGCTGGTCACAGGCAAATTAGTTGACTTATCAAGTGTGCTTGTTTTGTATTTGTGTAGGTAATATGTAGAAATCAATATATTTTTCTGCTGAAGTAAACATCTGAATACACGTGCTTTTTAAGAAATTACTTCATGCCTCTTGTAAATAAACATATGGATCGTTATGAGATAACCGTCAATCGTGTTACCGTTAGAGCACATGTGGTGCAATGTATAGAGTGCAATACTCATGATCCTATAGAACATTGTAAATTGTGAGTTCGAGCCCCGCTGCAGGCAACGTGTGTGTATTACTGGGCAAGGTATCAATGTAACCAACAACTAAAGCAAGCGTGCTATTAAATGTGAGAGTTTAAACGGATTATACAGTAAGCGATGGAAAGCTTCAGCAGAGCCATCCATATCAGATTCACTGAATACCAATGCCACACGCATCAATCTGACAATCAAATACATCTCCTGAAGTCAATAGACGCTTTCATTGTGCACCTAAGAATGACATTTCTTTGCTACCTTACCATCTTAACAGAATTTTTAATAATCACTATAAAGGTATGTCAATTAAAGGGAAATAAACCTATTCGATGTTCAAGGATATTCACTTTGATTGTCAACCGTCACTGTGCCAAGACATCAAACTAGCCGAAGATTATTGGAATCATAGTCGCGCCCATCAGTTCTTTTTTTTTTCTTTTAATTAACTCATTAAATTCTTGTAGTATGTCACTTTGGGGAATAATATCAAATATGTAAATTAAAACATAGCGTACTATTTCGCTTTAAAGCGGCACTGGCATATTTTCACAAAATATGAAATTTCTTCAATTTGCTCTCAAATGATAGTCTAGGCCATTGGAAGAACAGAGATATATTTTACACATAAAAATAATATACCCCAAAACAGATAGGGACATTGATATGAGGATATAAGACATCCAGGTAATTTGTAGGCCAACTTTTAAGTTTTCCATAACTTAAATCAACAAATGTGTATATTACATGAATATTTTTGACTCATACTCACTGCTATTAAAACCACAAAGGTTATAGACCGGTCAAACAGTGTGCATAGCGTGAGAAACATGCATACGGAGTGCGTGTTCTTGTGTTAAAAGCCATTTTCGTCGTCTGCTGAATTTAACGTCGCCGGCGACGTTAAATTATAAAATCGTTCTGTATACCCGTAAGGTCTTAATCATTTCGGGTGAGGGCTTTTGTATATAAAAGCTTTACTGGTTGTAAAGCTTTTAAAAATATTGATTTTGAAAAATCTTGAGGGCGCACTATTTTTCAAATGTGCCAGTGTCTCTTTAACGCCCAAAACCTGGTTGGGAAACTGGGAGTATTTGGAGTCAAGCAAATGACTCATGGTCAATATTTTACATGTTAAACATTGAATTAATTGAAAATGTTCGAGCAACTCTTTTGACGCTTTTAGAGGCAGAAAATACAACCTTGAAATCGGCAAGTGACCCTCGTCTACCGAAGCCAGGTAGTTTAATTATATATTTTTGTCGTCCTTCCCAAACCCCATTTTCTGGTGCAAAATGACATAAATGTAATTGTCAATTGATGATTTATCCTGTAAAGATAATAAGCACCAACCGGAGTATGGTGATCCCATAGTGATGAATTGGGAGTGGCAACCATCCCATTTCAAGAGAGAAGTCCAACATTTCTAAGCATGCCATCAAGAAGTCACATGTACCTGATTTTAGCTAACCACAACAGATACTTGATCCTACTCTCTTCCATTGATATAAAGGAGTCCGGAGTGCATTCCTAGTATTACATTGAAACAGAATCCCCCGTATTTTTTACGGTGAAACCTAAAATAGTAACTGTTATTACACATCAACAGTTACGGTTGACCTTAGCTTCATCTAACGGTGAAATACCGTACCCCGTGCATAAAAAGCGTTTTAAAAAACCCGCAAAATACCGTAAAATTATCGTAAACCGTCAAATTTGCATGTAATAAACCGTAATTATTTACGGTTTCACACAGTAACAATTACGTGGATCTTTTAACAGCCCCCCCCCGTGTCGCCGTGTTGTGCCTGCGTCAGAATGACCAGCAAGGTGGACCGTTTTTACCCAAATAACGGGTAGCCAAGCGAAAATACAGATGTTCACTAAAAAAGGTAGTTATCAGATTTTTTGTGGCGGTTTTGTTATTAAATAATGAAATCAACGTTTGGGTTTTAATGTTTACAGAAACCATTGCAATCAGCCGGGGTTAAGAAAAAGGCAGTTCAAATGCAGGTGTATAGCAAACCGCGCAGCATTGGTTTTCAAAAGGGCACAATATGATGCTAACAGACACAAGACTTTTTGCAACCAGTTAGTGCGTTGCTGAACAAGTTGGCTCTTTGATCAAACCATCCAATGAGGATTAAACACGTCACTTGCTTTAAACTACAAAATTATAAGAAACACCACCGTTTAAATTAATAGAAATTACTCTCGATTTGCAAACATAACAAGTATGTGCTTTGGTGAGGGTAACAACCCATGCATAAAAAATGAATTACTTTGAAACACATATAGGGATAATAGAACAAGCAGTGGCTTTAACCACGTGGGGGGGGGGGGGGGGGGCAGGGGGTTGCGCGAGTCCCCCAAACGGAAACCCTTGGCCCCCCTCCTGCCCCCCCCCAAATGAACTGACCTTTGTACACGTGTCTATGGAGAAGGACCCAAATTTAGCCCCCTCAAAAATGTCTTGGCACCGGCCTTCTGCCCCCCCATTTGCAAAGGTCTGGTTACGCCACTGTAGAACAACATTAACTCATTATTTATGCAAAAACCAGTGAATGCTCCGATTTCAATTTTTTTTGACGAAAAATTTCGTGTCCACATTGGCTTCCGGTTCAAAAAATTTCGCACCCCCCTCCGATTTTATTAAATTATCCATTTAAAATAAGTTACCTGTTCACCCTCCCTCCTTGTTGCAAAATCTTCATGTTTCCATCTCTTGCTTACAAAACAAAACCCCCCCCCACCCCCCGGCGTAAAAATACATTCATCCTTACTGTATTGTGATACAATGATTATTTAACGGACGAAATAAGGTTCTACTATAAATCCTTACACCCAATCTGTCTCCCGGGAGGGAGTGAAAGAATAACGGAAGGAAAAAAAAGTAGAATATTTGGGTCGGATCTCGAACCAGGGGCCACTGATCCCCAGTCCCATGACCGGGGAAACCACGCTACAACGGTTTTTTTTGTCTTGTCACTGGCCCTGTCAGCGATTTCGTGCCCTTATATAATGCAAGGTCTTACACACGAACGCATACAGACCAGTTCTGCATATTCGACGGCATGCGCAAACCACGATTTGATCCTTTTTACCGGGTGATTAAAAGAAATTGACACTCTTAAAAATAAAGCTTTTTAATTTTTTAGAAACATAATCTACATAATGGGGGTGGGTATCATCTAAAGATTGTTTATTATCTTTGACATGCTGCAAGATTCATTGACATGGTGGGTTATAGACCGAAGTAACAATAATTTAATCAAGTTTTTCGGGGTTTTTTTGGTTTGTGCTTGTCCACGGTTCACATTAAAATGAAGGTCGTTGATATAGCGCCCAGAATAAAATCGGGCTATTATTGATGCAGAATAAATGTGCCGGTTATTTTAGCCCCACAAAAATCAGTCACAAAAATCAAGTAACTTGATCGGTATCAGGGTTCGGTTGGAGTAGTTGAATATACCTATCAGGCGGAAAAAATAACTGTGGTGACAACCTTTTTAGGTTTAAAGTAGTGTCTATATTTGTAGACCAAAATATGCCACATCTTGAAAAAAATGTTTCAAATAAAAGTTGCCCTTAACACTGGCTTTTACACCATTAAGATACCATTTTAATTAATATAAACATAGACATACCCTTACCATGATTTGGTAGAGTCATTTTGCTTATTTGGCCGCCGTGCATTCAAATGGGAATCCGTGGATAGGGGAAAAGCTGACTACTTGATTCAAAAGACTGTATTATACTATACGGCCTTTACTTAACCGATTGGAATTATCTTTGCAGCAAATAAAAGATAATGAAATAGGCTTTCCGATGATACCACATATGTTAAATATATGTTATTTAAAAATTCAAAAATGGCGACACAATCAGGGTCAAGGTTTTTTTTTACTCACCCTGATAGAGGTTTCATGCTAGACTAATTCCGTCAGAAGTTAATCGTAACCAGGCCAAAAAATATGTCATGGATACAAAAGCGACACACGCCACGCCAACGAAAACATCCCAATCGAATGAAAGATCGCTACAAAGTAGGCGGTACAATCTTCAAGCAATCCCGGTCAACCAGAAAGATAATAAGAACGAGTGGTTTGTTATCACTGATTGGCTAAGCAATTCGGTCGCGTGGATTTTTGGTAGACGTTTCATATAGAAGTCCCATTGATGCAAATGAGGTATTGCCATTCATTCTTTCAAGCACTACAGCACAACGTTATGCAGCGCATGACGGAATCAATTGTAATACCTCATTTACATCAATGGGACTTCTATATGAAACGTCTACCGGATATTTCCCTGACAACTGAAGTTTTTGCCATTTCTCCGGATCCCTTTGAATATTGACCGCCTCAGGTATCCCTAAGCGCGATACAATAAAGGGATCCAGCTAGCGCAGTATTTGACACCAAAGGTGTAGCTCTTTACCACTTTTCGAACCAGACGTATACTTTGAAGACCGCTTAAATGTTGAATTCTGACTGCATTATAATCCAATAACACTCGTGACCGAGCGGTTAAGGTGCTGATCTTCTACATCAGAGATCCCGGGTTCGATTCAATTTCTCCTTGAATTCTTATCGCCGGCGAACTCGGTGAAATATTTAAAATCGCTACGTACTCCCGTCATATACTTTTAGTCTAGCGGTAGAACCATAGACATTACATGTTACCTCGCACAAGAGTCTGCATGATGCTTTGATGGGTTGATGCAACGTTTGCATCTTTGAACACACACACACACACAGTTGTCCCCACAAATGAGAAACATCTTTTTTTTTGCACTGATGTAAAGCTTTCTATAAAAAAATATCCCAATATGAATGAGGATGAATGGTACAGATTTTTTTTCCATATTTATTGCCCTGTTCTTGGGACTGGTGGGGGGGGGGGGAAACAGATTACAGAGACAACCACCAGCCCCCTTCTAACAACAATTATACATATGATTACAGCATGAATGTGCATATTTAAATTGTGAAAAAGAATACAGTCAATATATTAATGTCACAAGGCAACAGGTGTCCATCAAAAATCAGAGACAAAGGAAGACCAGCAATAAATGAGCCCCTGAAAATGAAATGAAATCATGAAACTGTGAGCACCCACAGACACAAATATACACTAAATTTACAGGAGTCCATGAGTTTTGAACACCAGCTGCGAACAAAAGAATAAATAAATGCACATAAAAATGCTTCATAAAAAAGTTGTTTAAAATATAGCCCAAAAAATTAAATTGACAGGGTAATTTTGGCACAAAAAATCCACAACAAATCCAGTCCCACCCACCCCCTGACCCCACAAACAAAACAAAAACAGGACAACCACAACACAGAAAGGACAGAACACAATTAGCAACCCTTCCCCTCAGAGTCAAAAGAATAAATTTAACAAGTTGGTGATAAAAAAGAAAAAAAGGTGGAAACAGAAAAAAGAAGAACAAAAGGGGACAAGTCATTCATGAAAAATGTACAGGCAAAGGGAACCCCTCCAGGTCAATCCGCAGAATCAAAATCCAGGTCAAACGAAAACTCTTTAAAATGCTTGGAAAGTTTACCCTTGTTTTCAGCAATCTTATATTCAGTATTGAACTTGAGTTTCACAAAATTCTTATAAGCTTTAAAACTTGGATTCACATTCTGAAATTTGCATCTATAAATATGGGCATATAGAAATCACCTTTATTTTCACTTTTTAGACATTTCTGTAGCCAAATTAAAGGAAGCAGTTTAGAGTGTGTAATCTATATGAAACCACCCCATATGACAATATGGATGCATTGAAATCGCTTGTTGCACTTTATGTAATTTGTTTAACATTAGGAATAAAATTAAGGGGAAATGTTGTTAGGGCCCACAGGGCTACTGGAATCAGCACTCAGACCAATTCACTATCACACCTATGATAGAACTCCCAACTGTTATAGTAGGATTTTTTATTCCTGTCAGTTCATTAAAAGTTTTTGGGGCGTGTCGAAGATTCCATTCGTTCTCTAGAGGTTGTATGCTTTACCCATCAATACAATAGAAATTCGATGTCACGATTCCAGAATAAGATTAAGGCCATAATTTAAAAAAAATCCTTTTTCTCACGAAGAAAATATAAATACAGGGCAAATGCACAGGAATAAATTCCAAACACCAAACTTGAACAAACTCTTGAAGCATTCAACATAAGAAAATTACGATTAAGTAATTATTATGCACCAAAGTTCTTTTACGTCACTTAGGAATATTAGAAAATCTGATACGTTTATTCGTCTTGTTCCAGAAATTATATTTGACAGCTTGGTCCAATCATTTAAGAATTTTGGTCACTCAAAAACAAACTATAATATTTACGTGGTCTAATCCTTCTCTTCACCCAGCCCCGATGTTCATGACACTTTATCCGTTCTATGATTGACACCAAACAAAGGAATCGATAGCGTGTCTCAAACTTTACGACAATCTATTCAATTGAATCTGAAACGATGCCTATACATATTCGATACGAAAAAGTTCATGTAAAATGGGTTAAAGCATCTTATTCTGTTGAACAAAGTTGAGCATTTCAGCTGTTAATACGGCTTTTTAGTGTTTGATCTCAACACATCCTCCTCCAAATGAGTTCGTACCATCGACAATATGCGTTACTGACAGGAATAAAAAATCAGACTATGGCAATCTTCCACGTACGGAGTTGGTAACCTTGAACAGGATTCACTCAGGAGTAGGTCGTTTCAACGGCAATATGCACCGATGAGGGGCTGCGACCATCTCCAGCCTGCCAATGGGGCTCTCCATCACAGACTTCGGACACATTCTCAATGAGTGCGCTACCTTTCGTCCTCCGGTGGATATAGACCTCTCAAACCCCAACAGTGAGCTGGTTCCACCAAATTCGACACCTTTAGTTGCTGCTGCATACGCAAAAAGAAGAAGCACTCTGGCCTCTGTTAAATACCATTAGTTTTCCCGTTGAGTGCAACAAAGTCGTATCTACACCTACATAGGCCTAATTAGCTTAATAACTCTGCAACAAAAATTGATAATGTCTCTTGAATGTATATCATATTATGCGTAATGACCTACTTTTTCATATACAAAACTCAATTTCGCCAAAATGTTAGTTACGACTTTATTGCACTCACATGACGCTATATGACCCGATCTCTTTAAATGCAAGTTTTCCCTGCCGATTTCCCCACGGTTTACAACACGATGAAATTACGATATAAGATCAAATATGCTAACATCAACCAACAATCCTCTGAAACGTTGATGCTTTACAACTTATCAAGTGCAGGCTTACAGAAAATATCCTTCCACCCCTTTAACGCAAAGCCTTTAATAGCACAGTGTCATATTAACAGTTAAAATTTACATTTTCTCATTACCATTGAAATTTTAGGCCCAGGAAATTTTTTGACGTTATAAAGGAAAACGTCTCCAAATGTGCACAAAAAATTAACACCAACTATTCTATGGGCCAATTTATCGTGTTACACGAAAAAAGGAATCAAAATACCAGAGCCGATAACTTTATGTGTTTTCCTATAGCTAGAAAGGGTATTTTTTGATGGTCTTTACTTTGTGGCAATTTCAGGTTAATCCGATCATCGCTCATCATCCGATCATCGAGGTTTGAAGATCGTGAATTTAGTGTCTTTGCTACGCCGAGTTGTGAGAAATTTGCCTTCAACACTTCGAAGTTGGAGATATTTCTGTTCCTGCATCTGTGTGTAAATCACCTTATGGTCATGTTTGAAGATCGTTATTTTCTTAAACCTGCCGATTGCAATGATCTTGACATGTTTTGTGATTATTATAGGCGTCACCTGAGGGGGCTGATCTTTCTTGATATAAAAATATAATTCACCAGAGGGAGGTAGGTTCCAGAGGCACTCTCGTGATCATAAATGGCGCCTAGGACGATTATGACATGCTTAGTGCTCAGAAGGGCATAGTCAAGAAACTCATTGATGATGCTAAACGTGCCTTCTTTACTGATAAAATCATTGACTCTAATACTAGAGACATATTCACAACACTAAAAGGTCGGTTGAAATCATCTGATGTTGAAATTACCAATGATTTCCTGACATTTATTTGTCTTTGTGACTCTCTGACTTACCCGGATGTAGTATCAATGTTGATATCATATATACACCATCGGAGCAAAAAGAAATGTATTACGAGAGCGTAGTACACTTGTCAAAATAATACTCATGCTAAATGACATAAAAGTGCTAGATACGACACACATATCAAGTTATTTGAACACATTATTAAGTGCACAAGCAATAGTCATAGAGTGACCAGAGAGAGAGAGAGAGAGAAAACTGAAAGAAAGAAACTGAAAAAAATCATATCAGATTCTCAAGCTCAAGTCGCTGTGTGGTTTACACCATGACGTCTCTGAACTGAGGGAAAAATAACGGCCTGCACGTTCACTTCGATCCAGCTATGATGACCTAGTTTTGCCAGTAAGAACGTCCACAACATTATGGAGGAAGATTGTTTACAGCTGTAGTCCTCCGAACCATAGATTAAAATCCCTCTGCTGCTATTGAAAGTTTAACCCTCGTCTACCGAAGGGGTCCCCTTCCATTTTTTTTCGCGCCCTGGTGCTAAATGATTTAATTAATGTAATTGTCAATTGACATTTTACACTCCTTTTCATGCGCAATTAACACCCACCGGAGTATAGGTAGGATGCAGGGCGAAAAGTGATGGATGGCAACTACCCCCACCCCCTCGGGAGAGAAGTGCCGACATGCCTAGGGTGATGCAGGGATACCGCAGACGATTGATTAAACGTGCAATTTCAGTTCCAAATTGACCTAATACTAGCAATTTAGACACAAAATGGGCATTTTGAGTTTGGAAAAAATATGACTGATGTGGCTTAACAACTACTGAAGTATTTTATATCGAGAAACCGGGCACTTGCTCGAGAAAGAAAGGGTTTTTTGGTTATCTTCGAAAGAAAAGTATTATCGACAGAGAATCCGAGTTTACACAGACTCCAAAAGAGGGTTATCGAAAAACTGAAACTCTTTGATTAAAAGACATGATGGAATCTCGACTAGATTTCGTGGTCGACAAACCTGTAATCTCGGCGATATATGACTTTTCCACCCAAGAAGCCTAGTACTCATACTATTACCAGAAGTGCATATTTTGTAATTGATAAAGAGTTACCAACCATTTGACCATTAGATGGTTAAAAGAACCAACAATATTTTGGGAAAATCGAGGGAGCTATTTTCCTTATCATTTTCAAGCTAGCCGTTGCTTAGAATAGAGCCTGTCCCTCCCCCCCCCAAAAAAAAAGGTGTAATATTAGCTTTCAAATGCCATTTGTTCTGTTCAATTTGCTTGTTTTAATCGGAAGATATTTTAATGAACGACGATGGGTAAAATTACAATTGTGACACTTTTTTGGAAAATTGAAATAATGTTAATCCAGATACCTGTACAGCACAGTTAATAAAAGGACATTCATTTATAGGATTAGAAATGATTATGTAACAAGTGCTCAGTATGTAATTGTATGGATCTTGAAGTTGTCATGAAAAGTGATAAGCTGCTCATTCATATTAGTAAGTCTCATTTTCTTCAATTAGCAATATTAAATATGGTTTCAGAATTACAAACACAGGGTTTCGTGTACATAGACGGCTTGATCACTGGTTCAAAAATGATAACTAAGTTGAAGACAAGCATTTAACTTGTATTATATGAGAGAATGATGCATTTAAAAAATAAGAAAAATAGACTATGGTTTCAAAATCCAACGACACTATTAAATTGTTGAAAATTTGGCTTAAAATCCAAGATGGCGACCGTGAGGCGTATTATTTTCAGGTGCTTACAAAAATTGGAAGAAGAAAAAATGAACGACTAGACATTAATATGTGTTATGTGGAAGATAATTGGATAAAGATGACTTTAAGACTCTAAAATTTAAGAAAATTCGTCCTTGGTTTGGAAATCCTCAAAATTAGGAAAACTGATCATAAAACAAAAATGGCGGATATGCAATAAATGATGCAGAGCCGTATAAAGAGGTTGAATTATTGGATAAACTTCAGCTTCCCTAGTTAAAGTGACACAATTGTGATTTTAGGCTTTCGTCGTCAACTAAACACATCTCGAGAATAAAAGAAGCAAAATTAACAGAAGAAACGGCACACTTACAAAACTGTGTAGGAAATTTCGCCACCCGTATTGATTGAGGGCTGCTCATTAAATGACGTTGCGTGACGTCAGAATATTTGAGAAATAGCCAGGTTGTTGAATCATTGAACATTTGTATTTACATGTGTAGAAGCTGCAACAATTTCCCCACATGAGCAATCGTAAGGATAGATGTAGCAAATAAACCATTGATTCCCCGTCAAAATCGGAATTATGAGTGAAGCTTCCGAGGATTTACTGCATCGTTCCGTATCCAGTTTTTCTCTCTTTGGCCTTTGATCGCTACATTTGGCGAGTAATATTTCGAACTTATTTCCTTCTAATCATCTTTCAAACATTTTATCATAAGCGGACATTTTTATGGCAAATCCTGAAAGTTTAACATCTATACTCGTACCATATTTGACTTGCATCGGTTGTAATAAACTTGTGGCGTTTTCCATTATGCATAGATTCAACCCTTCAAAATTATTACTGTTTCTGCATGCCGCCCTGGTTGAAGAAGCCCCGATCGGGAGATGTCTTGCACACGGCACGCCATATAGTGCTCATTAATTATGTTTGATGTTCTTTGTAGCCTGGGTCCCCGGCCCTCATTCATAACTAACAAACATTCCGGATAAGTCCATACGTTTTCAAGGACTGAAGGATTACGGATCAGTGAACGAAATATCACAAAGCTTCAACGGCGAAGTTTTCATCGTGCGGCATTTGAAAGCTAAGACTGTGTCCTTGACGGTGATGTAACCATCATGTCAACAGTATTTTAATTGTTAAAGCGGGCGCTTTTTTAAGACAGGCTATATATCATTATATATCAGGCCCTGGTTTGCATTTTTACCATGTCATTGTTGGTAAAACAAATTAAACCCAGAATTATATTCCATTTAGACTTTTTTTTTAATGTACGAAATCTAAGGAAATAATAAAAAAGTTTTGTCTCAGCATTCCGCTCGAATAGGTTCAAAATCGCATTAACCGCATGTCGTTTTTTCTGGTTTTCAAGATTTGTTTTTTAACTATCCAAGAGAAAAGGACCTCATAACTTTAGATGGTAAAAATCGTCTAAAATGCAATTAAAAAATCCGCGTAGCTCATAGCATTTTGACCGCTTAGCGCTTAGCGCTGCCGCAAGATCTTGAAGAATGTAGTTTTGGACCAGAGCATGTAAAACCGTTTACAAAGACACCTTTTCGTATAAGTCGACCACAACGATTTCGAATCTGACATGGCTTTGACATTAAAACATTATTCTTACCCCAAAATCAGAGATGGCGGCCACCGGCGCCATCTTGAAAAAGTAAAATTTGAACCTTAGCACCTAAAATCGTGTACAAAGACACAAAGCAATGTCAGATTGGAAATCGTTGTGGTCGCTATATCCGAAAAAAGTGTCTTTGTAAACGATTTTAGAGGCGCTGGTCCAAAACTACATTTTTTCAAGATGGCCCCGCGGCCATCCTGGATTTTTGGGTGATAATGAAATCGTAATGTCAAATTAATTTTTCCTTGCGCTCGCCTTACACGGGAAAGTGTCTGTGTACATGACTATAGGTGCCTGGCGGCCATTTTTGAGTTTGGCCTCTAGCGAAAAATGCCGGGATTTTTGTGAGAGACATGGGGCTATTTTTTTTCTAATAGGTTCATAGAAGCCAAGTCAATCATCAAACCTTACTAGCCAAAGATTGGTCACGGAATTGAGGTTTTGGACCTATCATATTCCCAGGGAAAGTGGTATAGTCACCAAGAAGGGCGCAAAGGCGCAATAGTCCATTTTGTGTTCCCCAAGAAGGGCGCAGAGAACGCAATCCTGCATCTGTCTTAGAAGCAGCCAACTTCCCCAAGTGGGGGAGGGGGGTAGCGCAGCGCAGTAAAGAAGAATGAGGCAAATTCTTGGAATTTCTAATAATTGAAACTAAACTTTTCAATATCAGAACTGACCTTTGTCAAAAAAACAAAAGAAACCATAAACAAAAGAATGAGCTTGGCGAATGTGTATTGTCTAAAGACTATTGATCAGTAACAATCTGTGGATAAAATTAAAAAGTGGTACAAATTTTCAATCCGCCATAACTCAGTCAATATGCATCACATTGGAAAGATATTTTCGGTGTCAGAAACCTGAGGAAATGCACTTTTCAGATGTGTAATAATATGTATGGTTTACTTTTTTCCTCTTCGTGATATAGAGGCTGCTTTGAGGGTTTCCTTTTTTGAGACACCCGGTACAAGTTAAATGCTTGTCTTTGACTTAGTTATATATTTTTTGATAAATGATTGAGCCGTCTATGTACACGAAACCCTGTGATACATATATACATGTACACTCACACTCGCACATATACCACAGTAAAAAGTTTAATTGGGAAGCGTTACATGTTAAGTAAATTCCATCTACTGCTCTACGATTCCAGCTTATCATGGCTAAGTGCAATATCTTTCCCAATGAGACAATCAAGTTGAAGTTTACTAATGAAGTAATGACCGTTGGGCAAGTTTGTTTTGCAACGACAGCTATACAAGAAATATTTTGCAAAACAGATGCTTTTTTGCAAAAACAGAAACTTATTGTTAATAATTTTAATATCAAATAGATATTTATTCACAGGGAGATAACGATGCAAAAATTGAAACTGGAAATATCTAAGCTTTGTACTAGATGTAGACTTAAAAAGAATAATATAAATATCCTTCCAGTTAATGTTGACATCATTCAATAAAATGGCCTATTTCACTTAACCTGACAATAACCTGATCTAACCATTTTTACTTTTTATTTTTTTTTCACATGGATTCATTTCTCAGTGTTGTCATATTATGCAAACATTTTATTTGATTATAGCTACCAACTTAAAGAAGCATAACTGACGAACATGCAAAAATAAATTGAAAAGCTAACGTGACTACTTGTCCATGTCAATATCGACATGGTCGATGAAGTCATATTATACCGTGTTTTTGTGGTCACTTTTATTTATATCCAAAAATAAAATATCTCCCTGGCTGAAGGGGGTGTGTTCACCCATTGAACGATGCAAGTAAATGTTAAATAATGTTCGTTCCCATTTTTATTTCATAACCATAACTTCGATTAACAAAAAACTCTCCATGTTTTTTTTTTTTTTTACAATTTGGTTACTATGAGAGGAAACTTCATTTGTTTTTCAATTTGTCTCAAAACAGATGTTATTATTTGGACTTCTTTCATGACAAATGACCTTGTAATGCTACAGCTTTTCATTTTCTGTTACTAATCAAGGTTTCATGAAAATCCAAAATTGATTCTTTCTTTTCTCATTTCCTTCATCTTATTCTTGGTCTGTTATTATTATTATTATTATTATTATATTATTATTATTATTATTCGCCTCTTTTTACTTGTGACTACAAATGGCTTTCGAATTCATTTTATGCAGATCCTCATTATCTCTTACCGAGAAATATAGGCGAAAAGATACTTATATCTTAAAAAAGATACTTTATAAGCATCCATTATATCTTTGCATTTTGCCGTCTAATTCTCTCATATGAATTCTGACATTCACCCCTTAATCTTGATCACCCCTTGTAGTACACTGCAAACCTTGTTGGGCAAAGTTTGTCCAACGTTGGTAAATTATTGAGTAATTTGTCAAAACATTGGGCCCAACGTTGGTAACTTTGGCCGGACAATGTATACTGGTGATATTTGTACCAACATTGGGTAGAGCTATTTCCCAACACTGTTGATGTACCCAAGTGTGGTAAAATTGACATGACCTTTGTTTGTAAATAATGTTAGTCATGTAAATACTATTCAGACAATGTTCCATACAAGTCAGATTAACGTCTTGTTTATGAGGCACTTAAATTTACAGACGACAGGCTTTAAAAGCAGGCGATGATGAAGAAAAGGCTCGTAAGTTTGTTGTTGTCATAATTTGCCAACCTGCCCAAGTTTCAAGGGAAACAACGAAGAGTAGCCAAATTGCTTAAGAGTTTATTGGGGTCTCTAAACCCAATATGAAGAACGTGTCCCCACATGAGAGACCCAAAACAATGTATCTACAGCCTTTCTAAAATGGTAATAATTTTTTTTTTTTCATTTAATAAATGACTTTTATAAATCTTAAATTACAAAGTAGCTTAAAGATAGGAAACCAGGCTTTTACATCCTTTTTCCACCCCATGTTCTGTAGGCAATCAAGAGAATTATCCGTTTTACAGCAAGGTCAAAATCCATTTTGTACCACTTTTCTCCATGCGATTCAATGGCCCAAACATCAATTACGCAAAATGCAACTGTTTTCTAAACTGATTCCTTATTCAAGGAAGGGATTACACTTCATAAGGCAACTCATAATGGTCAGGAAATAATTTGCATGATATCAAAAGTGGCCTTGATAAAGTGCCTGTTGAAATCTGAAATGCAAATGGGACATTCTGCATGAAAGAGAAATCGCCCATTTTCACTTACCCCAAGAGGGTCAACTTAAGTATCACGAAGCAAAGCCATTGTGAAGTTATTGCGCAAATTCAGGTTAAGTTTGGAAGAGGCAAATCATACCAGAAACAGAAACAAAATTCAATTCTGTAATGCGAAAAAGAAGATGATTACATCCAAACTTTGATCAAACGCAACGTGGTAAAATTCAAATTCAAATTCAAATTAGTTTTATTGGCATTATCATTCAGCCAATACATTACATAATGATACAATTATTTACTGATATTATTGGAATAAATATTGACATATTTAAGAGGGGAAAAATAATATACAGAATGTTGAAATGGCATGATATCAAATGCGGGAGAGGCCATAATAAGTCTGATGGACTTTGAGCATGACCCCACCTAAAATATACAATGATTATGATTAATAATTTAACTACTGGACAAGACATGACAAGACAAGACAGGACAGGACGATACAGGACGAGGACATTGACAATTATTGTTTTAACAAGATCAGGGGCAAAAGAACATGGTGAACGTGGCGAACCAGTAAAGACACGATAAAAGAGAAGGATAAAAAGGTATTGCAATTATTGAGTGGTCAACTATAGAAATTGAGGGGAAAATACTGATGACATGTTTTATGACTGATAATCAAAAAAGTTAAATATTAAATATTAAATTTAAATATTTATTAATTAACTCTTGTTTTAGATTAAAACAAGAGTTAAAAATAAGTTTCCCAAAAGACGCACAGAAGTGATTTGAACTCACTGCAGCTAATTGAATGTACCTCAAGATTGCCACAGGCAAATGAGATGAAATAAAATGCATTATAATGTATTGTTCTTACTCTGTAAACTGAAATCGATCGGAAGTAACTCTCATGTCTAAAACAATTATCTGATTGAACCATTTGTTTTTAAGTGAAGATCGGTGATCGAAAATTTTGAAAAGTATAATTTTTTCAACCGTTTTTGATAAATACACATATTCAAGACAATTTCAAGACGACAATGAGAATAATACAGCCTTTCATCTGATATCAAAATTGATACTACTTCCGTGTAAGTGAGGAGATCCCAAGGACGCTTAAGCGCCTCTAGGTTTGGCAATATAAGCAACCACATTTGGCAATATAAGCAACGACATATAAGGTGAGTAAAAACAACTTGACCCTAATTGTGTCCGCCAATTTGAATTTTTAAGTAAAATATATCTAACATATGTGGTATCATCTGCAAGCTTAGTTCAGTATTTTTAATTTGCTGCAAACTCATTCACATCGGTTAGGTATAGACCGAGCTACAGTTGTTTGAATCAACTAGTCTGTTTTGCGCTTTTTCCACGGATTCACATTAAAATGAACAGCGAAGCAAATCAGTGTCCCGAAGAAAATCGGGCTATTTATTGACTGAATAAATGTGACACTAGTTAACGCCACAAAATTCGGTCACAATTTACCATCGAAGCCTTCTTAACGGTTCTATGTCCTTATCACTCATAAAAAATCATTAGAAAAATAAATTAACTTGATACATGTATCAGTTTCTGGAGGAATTGAAGAGGAACAGACATCGATGACAACCTTTGAAGGTTTAAAGTATTGTTTATATTTATAGACCAAAATATGCCATGCCATATCTTGAAAAAAGTGTTTCAAAGAAAACTCTATATTATCACTGGCTTATTTAAACCTTTAAGATACCACTTTATTTGACATGGACATATCCTTATCACCATTTTGGGGAGTCATTTGCTTTAGCTCGGCCTGTACTTATCTGATTGGAATTATCTTTGAAGCAAATTAGAGATAATGAAATAGGCTGTCCGATGACACCACATATTATTTGTTGCTTGTTTATTTCTTCTTTATACTGGGTTAATAATCAGAGGGAAATTTAAGTATCCCCCTGTTTTTCCATATGGCCCAGTCTTAAAATACAACATCAAATTACAATAAACAATTAAAATAAAATACCTTATACTATAACTTATACAAAATTGTTACCTAATGCACAGAGAAATTACTACAAATTCAAAATAGTAATATTACACAATTTAACTACGAAAAGGGCACAAATTCAAGGAAGCTACATAAACATACCAACATTTTAAAACCTTTTTTTTTTAAAATTATGCAAGAATAACCATATCAATACCCGATGTAAATTACTAGTTAAAAATAAAATATTCATTAACTGAAGCCATATTATACACATTTAATTAAATAAAAATCATATATTTCTGATATCCAATTACTTTGCAATATGATACTATAAATATAAATACAAGGGTCATTATATTACTATTTTTAAATAAGGATATAACATACATTAACCATTGACCTGCATTTAAATTATTTAAAAAAATACATTTTAAAGTCAAAAGAAAGGAAATATGATATTTATTAACATATGATATTTATTAACAGAAAATGCTTTGATCCACAAATACTATAATTTTCATGTAGACAACAGACCAAAATTTTATTGCACAGCCTGAAACCTAGAGCTGCGAGTACTTGCAGTGAGTGGCATGGGAGAAATGTTCTGAAGCTTATTCCAAGCAAGGGCTCCCCTATATTGAAAAAATTCCCATATTCTGGAATTGGTTTAATTGGTCTGATTTTTCCATTAGTACTGAAGCAAGTGCATATTTTGTGGGAGTCTGAAACAAGTGTGAAGTAAATCTGGAGGTGCCATCCCTGACAGGCATTTATAAACAAACAAATTTAGATGATAATTCCTACGCCTCTGAATGGTATCCCAAACCATTTGACGAAGATGTTCAGAATTTGTTCTTACTGGCACTTAGTTGTAAGCGCTCAATTCTATCCTGTAAATATTTACTAAAGTTGCCTGATACGATGTCACAATAATCTATCCTTGGGAGCATATAGTGAATTATGCAGAATTATGAGGCTTTTCTCTGACAGATACTTTCTGATTCTATAAAAATAGACCGATATATTTTGCAACAGATCTGGTAACGTGTTCAATATGTACATTCCAAGTGAGGAATTGATCAAAATGCAAACCCTGATATTTAAACGTAGGTACAGTTTCAATATGTGTATCTCTAATAACAACATTATGAATGGCATTTTAAATTTAAAATGATAGCTTTTGTTTTAGAAGCAGTTAGGGTAAGCCGGCTCTGTTCCATCCACACTGCAATTTTGTCCATATCTGTTGTAAGTTTCTCGCCAATATCATCAGCTGGTTTACCAGGGAAAACAAGGCAGTGTCATCTGCATAGATATTGACTTGCAGTTAGACACTATAGTTGGCAAACTGCTTATATACAGTGTAAATAGAAGAGGGCCTAGAATGGACCCTTGTGGTACGCCAAAATTGACACTGGCCATATTAAAAGTGGCTGTACTCACTCGGGTAATCTGTTTCCTATTTGATATGTAAGAGTTGAACCAATCAAGCTCCAGACCCTCCACTCCAAAACTCTGTAACTTTTTTAAAAGAATAGGATAGCAAACTGTGTCAAAGGCCTTCTTGAGGTCCAAAACCAATGCACCAACTAGATTACAGCATCCATGTTTTTCAGGATGTTGTCGGATACCTCAAGAAGGCTTGTCAGAGTTGAATGTTTTGGTCGCAAGCCTGATTGTTCACTCGAAAACATTATCACTCGATAATCATAAAATTGATCATGGACAATCGTTTCCAGTAATTTCATTACCACGGGTATTACGGAGATGGGGCGGTAGTTACCAACTGAAATACACGAACCATCTTTGTACAATGGCGCGTCTCTACCTATTTTCCATTTTGTTGGAACAATACCAGTTGTTAAGCTTAAATTTAATATCTGTGCCAAAGGTGTTGAGAGGGGACCGGCCCAAGCTTTTAACGAACGTGAACTTATAGTATCAAGCGCAGTAACCTTGTTAATATCAGTTTCTTCAGTTGTTTTAAAACCTGATTTACAGTAACATTTGAAAAATGAAACTTGGGATTTTTAACACAACAACAAACTTTTTGAATATTTGTAGTTTCATGTTTCTTGCCGAAAACTTCAAATTACTGACAATTTTTGACCAACAGTCGCAAAAAAATTTGATGGCATTCGCAATTTCAGTATCACTGATTAGTTACGTTACACATCTGTTTCCATAGAAGAAATTGTGGTCTTATTTTTGTCCTGGTAGTAAGGTCTTTAATGGAGTATCTTTTTCTGTTGTTCATACCTTGTCTCTTAAGCTTATCAGCTAAATATGTAAGCCTGTTTCTAAGGCTCAATTAGTTTTGGATATGTTAGATATATGTTATTTAAAAATTAAATTTATATGTTAGATATATGTTATTTAAAAATTCAGCTTTACTTTACAAGTATGCGTAAAATACTATCAGAGATTTCTTTCAACACTTCTAAATCTGAAGCCAATAATTTAGTTTTAGACTGTTAGATACAGTGTGCATTTACTGAATTTTAATTATGCAGTATTTTCGCGGCTTCACGTCCGGCTATCAGAATTCAGCTTGTGTGTTTACACGCTGATGAAACATTCTAGTCAAACTTCAACTTCTTATTACAAATACATATTCAATACTACCTGTTTAAGCAAAATTTGGTCGAGAATCACATAAATATTCGGCATATCTCACAATTGATACAAAAATGGAGTACTTCTGTAATCCGCGGGGCGACTCAGTTCTTCGACCCTATTAGTTGTCTGTTCCCTCGAGCAATCAAGTATCCACTTGGAAAAAAATAATGAAATGTCTTAATCAAAACATATTCTGCTGCAAAATTTTTCTCTGCAGTTTAGTTTTATTTCTCATTTCTTGTGAACATGAAGTGACCGTTAGAAGTAAAACACTCAATTTTAATAACACGCGACCACTCGTACAACTCCATGTTTGAGTGTGTAAGGTGAAAAGTTCCAGGATATCAAAGCTTTACTGCACAAAAATATCGCGGGATCTGGGCGGGAACTGTGGCGCGAAACTTAACATATTCAGGGAAAAAATCGCTGACGGAAACCTAAGTTGCAATAATTTTAAAGCTCCAATGTCACAACTTCGGCACTACTCTTATTTTGCATTTAATAACGGGAAGCGCTTTCAAGGTACCAACCGTGTCCTCAGCAGATGTTTATGGATATGATAAATTCCTGGAAATCGACTAGTGGACACGCTGGATGTCATTACTAACCACGAAGACGGCTGAGGAAGTGCCTTAGGAACAGGGGAGATTGCCACCCCAAAAAGCTTTGACCGGGAAGAAAAAGCTTAAAATTCATGGTAAATGATCCCTTTTTTGTCTGCTCACCTGGAAATTCTGCCTAAACACACCTACAACCGGCTGGAAAATCTGCTTCAAGTGCCATCTCTGACAGGTGACCCCTATTTCGCCCCTTCCCGGAATACCAGGCTACCACGATCGATGAATCGACATCAGTTTGGTACTTTATTTTATCCAACAAAGAGAGTTTGAATTTCTAACATTCAACTTAGAGGTGCAAATTACGCAAATTTGAAGTTACTTTTTAGACGAAGCCACGATATCACACATTATAATAAAAGGGAGACCGCCTTTTGCTTTAATACTTTCATGAAAGCTTCATGGTATCGCGAATTTGTTTTTTCTGTAAACACAGCATTTAAAAGATAACGTGCTACATTTATAAGTGGGTGCGTTGTCTGCATACTATATGTAGTATGCAGAGTCTACTCTTTAATTTACCACGATGGTCGCAGTAGAAATGATAATTATTACTTAAGCAAATGTGACGGTGCTAAGTTGTAGATAAAAATAAAAGTACGCATGGGTCTTTGTTTGGTATCCCTTTGAAGCCAATAATACAAGCTTTAATTTGCCATTTATTTCATTCCAATCCGATGTACGTACAACAAAAGATATGCTTCATCAATTATGAGAGGGCAAAATCAACTTGGTTCGATTTCTGCCTTAAATTTCTTGGAATGCATGATGCAACATGAATACACTTGACTTGATAGCACACCTTCTTTCCATCTTAAAAGGAAAACAAATAGATCTTGCCGTGTTTTTCTATTAACGAAAGCCATCAAGATTCTTGTCACCGTGTTTTACAAAACGCTCATCGTTGGATCTATCACAACTGCTCTTCTAACAAGAGAAATGTTGGCTTGCGTTTTTGCCATTCTGGTCCGTAATGGGTCTGTTGGGCCTGCCAATTCTGCCTGCTTCATTAGTCCATGTAGGCTTATTATCTGCGGTTTCTCTTTCTCTTTTGTTTACTTTCGTGTTTTTGTTGTTATTCTGTCTACAGAATCATATATTTTCTTGGGAATTCAATGAGGAAGTGTCTGATTGTTTGGTTTAATTTGGTTTGGTTTAGCATTCTGTGTACTTTTGAGCCATTTGAGAGGACTAAGTCTTCTAATGAAAGTGAACTGACTGATTAATTTGGAAAAATACGAAGTATTGCTGATCATAAAGGCAATGTTTACACTTTATTTACACTAATAAAATTCAAAAGGGATTGCCAATATCTTCAGTAGGTTAAATAGCCAATCAATAATTCAATCAATAACCCAATTGTGAGTATGTTTCACACAACCTTACAAACATAATCATTGCAAATCGGACCAATCCAAATTTGCACTCTTCTTTTGACGAAGCATATCTTTTGTTCTACACATCGCATTGAAATGAAATAAACAGCAAATAAAAGCTTATTTATTTGGCTTGAAGAGCATACCAAACAAAGACCCATGTGAACTTTAGTTTTTTTACAAAATGCCTGTGTCCCGAGTGTTAACATTTTTTTTAGACAGCCGTATATACTTCTTTACACTTTTGGCTTATGTCATCACATCCCGTATTGTTCAAAAAATTAAATCCCATTCTGTTAAAAATCCCTGAATTTGCGAAATGAACTGGTCCAAGTTGTTTCAATTCTTGTGAAATTTAAAGACAAAATACACATTTTATCTCAGTATATTTTGAAGATACCCCCGAATGTCAATAATACATTGAAACAAATTCCACCTTACGTCGACAATTAAGTGCACGAAATTGGAGCCATTTCAAAAGTCAGTTCTGGAGAGGACTAAACTTTGTTCAAGGCTTTTAGACAAATAACACGAAAATAACACGAAAGTTCGACAAGTTGCTTTCGAGTCGGAAAAAGTATATCGTAAATTCGTTATCGTTATTCGTAAAATTATAGCAAAATGTGTTTTGCGGGTGCCTAGGACTACACTTAAGTGTTAAAAGTTGATGGGGATATTTTGATCATATTGTAGTGTGTGTATCTGTGTGTTCCCTTTTGGTCAGGTAGCGTGTGTGTCTGTGTGTTCCATTTTATTTTGGTTAGGTAGTGTGTGTCTGTGTGTTCCATTTTGGTTAGGTTAACTTGGTTATGTTGCTAGATAGATTGACTAAAATGTGAACTTTTACCAGAGCCCAATGTACAATTCTGACGAAATGTGGGTAGAGTTGGACGCAAGTAATACCCATGCACTGTGTCATGATTAATAATAATAATAATAATAATAATATTTAATTTAATTTATAACGCGAAGAATGAGAATTTGCTCTGATTGGTTCATTATTAAAAAGGTGAACCTCCACCATATTCCAGTTCAAATTTGAGTAAACATGGTTTTGTGGGGGGGGTAGTGGTGCATGCAAAATAATACCCATGCACATGTTATCACTATTGCCCATATAAATGAGCTCTTGATATTGCTCCCCGCCAGGTGGATTCTTGCAAGTTTTAACATGTGTAGTAGTAAAGGTTAGGGCCCCCCGTTTTTTTTTTTTTTGTGGGATACACAGTGTTTATTAAACTGTTTTCCTATTCGGTTACAATTGTGGTGGTGTTTCCATCACGATTGCATACACAACAACTTCTATCGAAACTCTTTATGATTACTTATTCTTTACATTAAGTATCCCTGCTTTTCGCAAATATTAAGCCTCGTTTTACCCAGCCTCTTTTTTTTTTGTAACATGGTTTACCAAAGGGGTGATGGTTGGTTAACACACCCTCGAGAATTCGTTATAAAGCACCCGATACTTAGGATTTTGATTCAACTGGATAGCTATGGCTCCCCTCTTTCCTTTTTCCTTAGGAAAATGCTTTGTGTCATGAATTATTAAAGGATGGGAGCATTAAAAGTACACTTTTTAAAAATATGATGATAATAAATCATCAAACCATTCCGGAATATTTAAATGTATACATTTTCAGAATTCACAAGTTTGATGAAAAACATCAAAGACAGCGTCATTTCACGATTTGTCTACACGCGGGGATTTCTTTACTTTCAAATTTTAATTTAATGATTTTCTCCTACTGAGACATCGCCATAGCGGTTTGCTTATTTTTTACAAATTTCACTATGAATCTGAGTTTGAGCTTAGGAACTACTAAATATCATTACCCAAAGGTACGACGTAAATATTTCATACAGTCTGATATTCGCTGCTGTATTTTAAAATGCACAAAATATTCCTTAACTGGACAGATATCATTAAAGACAATGGTTTCGGATTTTGCTAGATACAACATGAGTACAATCCTATACGTAAGAAATTATTCTTTACATGAGAATATTAAAGGCCCATGGCCCGATCGCTAATAGCCGCATCCAGATTTTACCGGAAGTGGTCAAAATTTTGGTATCTGAGGAAAGCCTCTATTTTTTCTCATTTAGCCTGTGAAATTCGAGAGTTAAAGCGTGTTTGGTTTGGATGATATCAGCGAAAATGTGTCCCATTTTGGTCGACCAATATTAATTTCATGGTGCTCATAAAAATCACGTTTTTAGCTCTCACATCTAAAAGGTGTTGAAATATCGGTGCGAAACTTTACACACGGGCTTTTGGAATGAAGGCCATTCAATCAAGATGAAACTTTATATACGTAAATCGGGTCATTCCCCTTTAACACTCGCTACCATTTTGGTCTCTAACTAATGTTTTCCAGTGCAGAGTTTTTGATGCACACAAGTTGTCACTTAAACGATTCACCTGCTTGTGAAACACATTGGCTTGTCCATCCTTGCTTCATTCGAAGTTCTGATTCTAATGTTAGATAACAATCAATTGCTGTGTAGAAACCTGTCCATATTCTTTTTTCTTTCTCTTTTTCACTTTTCTGTTAGTAGATTGGGATGTTTTCCCCAGCATTGATTAGTATGATCGTATCGGTTAAGTATTTTTTTCTCAATTCCATAGTTCTTGCGGAAAGAGTTTCTCTTTAAAGTCCGCAGAACAAAGTTTGTTGTTGTGTCAAATGGTAAAATTGAAGTATTATTCTATTATTCTACTAACAGTCAACTAAGAGTATTTATAAAAATTAGCCAAGTAGAAATTTTATCAGCAATATACGGACAACGTTTCTCCTTGAAATTTAACTCTCCAAGGGGAGAAACGTTGAATATTTTTTATTAATCTTTCCCTGGAGATGGCCAGCGCGCGATAGTGTTGAAAACAAAACGTGCGCTTGGCAGGACTTGAACAGGCGACCTTCGTATTACATGCACGACGCTCTTACCATAAGCTATTAAGGTAGGGTTGTTAGAAGGGCGATAGATATCATCTACAGGTGATCGCCGGTTCGAGTCAGGCCAAGCGCACGTGTTTTTTTCCAACACTATCGTCCGCTGACCATCTTCAGGGAAAGATTAATAAAAAAAATCATCGTCGTCTACCCGGAGAACTAAGTAGTTAAATTTCAAAATAAAAATAAAATCGTATATGTAACTATACCGTTCTGATGCTATCCGCTAAGAAAGCGAAGGACACCTTTCAAACCTAACACCTACAGATGATATCTATCGCTCTTCTATCAACCCTGCTTTGATATCTTAGTTGGTAAGAGCGTCGTGCATGTAATACGAAGGTCGCCTGTTCGAGTCCGGCCTAGCGCACATGGTTTTTTTTTTCAACACTATATCGTGCTCTGGCCATCTCCAGGGAAAGATTAATAAAAACAATATTCAACGTTTCTCCTTATTATAAAAAAACGTGCGGTAAAAATGCTGAACATGAACATATTAATGTTATTCATTTCATGTGCGACTCGCATTACGCTCATTGGTACTGTTTTCTCCAACTTTATCTCATGATCAGAGAGAGAGGGGGTGGAGAGAACTAGGTATAGTATTTTATTAGAAGCATATTGTATTCATTTTATTAAATGTCAGTTATATACATTTGAATTGGTGAACACTATTGTCTCAAAGATATTACTTTTTTTAATAATTACAATTTCCAATTATGCCATGGTCGAATTGTGCAAACTTGTTGTCGTGGAAAACTTGACTGCAATTTATAATATCGCATAATATCGACAGATAAATCTAACATCAAAGCTCAGCCTTAAAAAAATGCCTGGTGCTATCTTCCCTGTCGAATTTTTAGCAACACAATGAAAATATTGAATCGTGGTAATTCGCAATATTGCCTTGGTATGATGAAAAGAACCGACTTCAATTCATAAAACAACAGTTAGTATGTTTATGTTCCATGCGAAATTCTATTTTTTTTTTCATTTAGTTGGTATTCATTGGTGTCGGACAGATGTTTTTTTTTTTTTGCGACATTTCTAATACAACTTCAATTTATATGAACACATTCGGAGCGCTCCTGTTAATTTTATTAAATTTAAACTATCACTAAATATTTGTATATGAAATTAAACACAATAAATAATAAATAAATAAATAATAAATAAATCAATAAATAAATAATAAATCGACCGGGATAGTAGATTTACCTAGATTTGAGGGAACTGAAAATTTTTTGTGAGCAAGACCGGGGGGAACATTGGATGGTTCATCAAGGACAGAGGTTGACCTGAACTTTCAAAATCGATAAATTTTAATAAAATTAGGGGGAATGCGATATGTTTGAACAAAACAGCGAATGAGGAACAATTTTTTTATTTCGCCGACAGTGTTGAATGCTCCATCCCCACCACACTAGCGTAGTGAATGGATGATGCTAATATTACTGTTCGAATGTTGTCAGTGTCTGGCCCACAGCTCCACGTATCAATCATGGGATTGCTGCGCTGTATATCGAGTTTACCTCCGCTATATGTCGATTTTACAACAACATACAGCGCTCCCTATCCAGTTTGAACTCTATGTGCAGAAAAGGGTTTTCCCATAAATCATGTTCAGAAATCATTCAGAATAAATCATTCGATTTTAAAAAAACTGGACAGGGAGTTTTTTTTTTCAACCTGGCAAACTCTGACATGATTTTTTTCTAACAGAGCAAACTCGCTCATGATTTTTTTTCTCAACAAAACAAAAACTCGACAGATTTTTTTCTCAACTGAATCAAACCTCGACATGATTTTTTTTTAAATACACCAAAAAATCATGTCGATTTTTCCTCATGTTGAGAAAAATCATGTCGAGATTTTGAAACTGGACATGATCTTAGGTCAAACTCACCATATAGAAAGCAAACTGGATTTATAAGGGCAAAACTGGACATATAAGCGCTGTAAACTCGACATATCACGCTGGCCACTCGACCTCCTAGCGAGGAAAACTCGATACACAGCGGTTGAAACTCGACATGCGCGGAAAACTCGCCATGATTTTGATACGTGGAGCGTACAACTGGACATGATTCTGTCCAACTCACATTAGAAAGCAGCCACTCTGATGTAATCGAGGGCAAAACTCTGGGACAGATACGCCTGTAAACTCGACATATAACGCTGCACACTCGACATATAGGGAGTAAAACTCGATACACAGCGGTTGAAACTCGACATGCGCGGAAAACTCGCCATGATTTTGATACGTGGAGCGTGCCATATCAGTGTTTTAGAGCACATTGAATATTTTCGGTTTATCCTTGATGTGTATTCATGAGTTAGACTAGAGTAGACCCGTTTACGGAATAAAGCCTGTACAACACTTTTAACGGGCCTTTAATCTTTGATCTTTTTATTTAGAACATTAAATTTTCATGCCTAGGCTAATTCGCGACGTCTTGCACGAATGATAAACCCATTTCTTTCTCTTGCGTGCACACACAGCCCCGCGCCCGAATTTTATAGAGAGACAGAAATCAAGGGTCATTATAAGTTCGTTCATGATGCCCGAACACTTCTAGGTTTGACAACCTTTCGTATTAGTATGGACCCCGCTATATCACTGCAACGGTAGACAATGGTGTCCATTGTTGTGTCCCCACTTTTTCAATAGGGTCCATTTGGTAAGGTTACACAAGGGTCACACCTTTAAACTTTCGTTCTCTCCAAACAATCATGTTGAAGGACATTTTCCCCATATGTCTGTCTAGGCACAACAAGGATTCCAACATGCATATTTGTACCACGTAAGACTATTAGTTTTGAAATTAAAGAGTAAAAAATTGGCTTCAAACGGAAGGGTCAATCTCAAGTTTGTACAGGGGGTCACATATGAAATATTTTCATACTTGAAAACTTTCCTGAGGAAAGAGGACCCCAAAGTATAGTTTTTGGTTATGTAAATGTTTTACCTACCGAATAAAGGTCACATAAGGTCAATGCCAATTGGATTATATTGACGTGCAACATAACATGATGACCTATTTTGTCACATATCATGAGACCTATGGCATTGCAGATGCAAAACAACTATTTCCTTATTTTGACACTTAATTTCTATATAGAGACGAATAATTATGTTTCAGTTTCATTTTTTTTTTTTATTGAAATTGAGCAACTTCTGATTTTGACCCCTTTTTACAGATGAAAATTACCTTTTTTTTTAATTTTAATCCATTTTACCCATTTCTTAAACCAGTGTTCATAGAGGTACAAACTATACATTAGAAATCCTTATGACTTACAACCATATGCATACAATTTTCAAAACATGATTGATTTCATTTTGAGGCAAAACGTTTGTTTTTTTTCAAAACAAAACAATGGGTATTTAGTGTCATTATTAACCCTTAAATGGGAGGTTGGTAAATCAGGGGCTTATCAATAAAAACGCAACAAAAACCCCAAATTTTTGTGGTCATTTGTTAAAATTACCATCAAAAATAATTAATGCTATCTTTTTTAAAGCCACATATCTCGTTCTTTCCAACGATAGGTCAATTTGTTCATGTGCGGTCATGGGTCAACCGAGTAATCATTGTTTTTACACAATGGGACAAAGTGAGCTTGACCAAGTTTCAAGTTGCGTAACCAATCTATTCAATTTTTCCCTCTCGCCTGACTTCAATCATTCAAGTGAATGGGATTTCTATTGAAACTTGGTCCCAACCTGACTTTGTCCCATTGTGCAATAACAATGACTATCGGTTATCCATGACCCACATGAATAATTACCTATCATTGGAAAGAGGTGATTTGTGGCTTTAAGATGGCCACTTTTAATATTTGGAATAATTTGTACACAATTACCACAAAAAATTGGAAGAGTTTTGTGCGTTTTTTATTGTAACCCCTGTCAAAACACTACGAAAATAATCATTTGTAAGAGTCCATGGCAAAGCACTGGTCTATAAAATAGACATATAGACCGTCAGGCAAGAATATTTTGATCAAACGCACGAGATACCAATGGCTGAATGCGGGAAAATTCAGAAAAATAACGGTTTGCAAATTGAATGTCTGCCGGATGACCCATGCTGCGTGAGGCCCCCGGAGAGGGGCAAAGTTACTATGGCTTTCCAATGTTTTTGAAACTGCTCTAAAATCTAATGAAATATAGCTCACATTAAATTCCTTGAGTAAACCAGGAGTAAAAAAGCAATTGGGTCACATGCGTGTGGTGGCTCCTTTCCTTTCCAAGATATTTGGGAAATGTCTAAAGGTCATTTTTGTTTTTTTTCAAGAAACGATATGGCGATATACGTTATTTAAAGCCTGCAAATGACTCCATTTCTTTTCTCTTTCTTTACTTCCTCGGGTATATATAACTGGATTTGCATTTATTTGCTTCATTCATCACCAATCCTAACTTCAATTCAACTACAAAGGTCCAAATATAGATTGTGTGCCATTCTTGTAAGCGTGAGTGATGCCTGGCTTAATTGATCTCTGTAGCTTTCAAGATAACCAGGATGTGACATAAAATGATTTGGTTTATTTTAGACAATCAGCCAATCGTGATTAATAAAGCAAAGAAAGATTTTTCTCTTTAATATTTAAAAAAAAAAAAAAAAAAAAAAAAAAAAAAAATATGCATTTTAATATTTTCTGATATTAGTTATTACATGCACAGAGCTTATATATTTGACCATTACGGCATGGGAAGTATACGTCCCCATTAGGGACACAGATGCAGCCATCAGGGAGTCTTGAACTACCCACTTCAAGGATCGTTTTCGATTCGAAGAAGATTTTCTAAGGGAATTTGAATTTTGCTTATTTTAATTGAGACATGGACATAAACATGGTGCGTCTTTGCCTTTTTAAGGTTAACCTCGTCTACCAAGCCTTTTTTTGTAACACGGTTTACACAAGGGGGGGGTACCACCCCCCTCGAGAAATTTTTAAAAACCACCCGATGCTTATGATTTTGATACCAGGGGGAAGCTATGGTCCTCCTCTTTCCATTGATACAAAAATAAGTCCAACATACCCTAGTATGGCGGCACAATGACGTCATAAAGTCCGCGAGTCGGCCAAAATTGGAATTTCCATCGGAAAATAGGCAAAAATCCAATTTTTGCGATAAAAACGTAGGCATATCGGATTTTCATGCGGTTTCGATTCTAATGATTACAATGGCTAGTTTTACTAGAAAACAAAGAGTTTTAGAGCAGCCATACGTGCAGAATATTCAAAAACCACCATAAATTAGACAGGGTGGCAACCACCCCCTTACCCTTCGACTTTTGTCCCAAAAGGAGGATAAACAAATGCCAGTCGGTATTAGGGGGTGGGGAAGGGTCAAAAAAAAGAAAAAAAATAAATCCCGGGTGATGGGAATATATTGCCCCAATATTGTGAGATGGCCAACAAATCATCCCCAAATGTTGAGGCCCGTCCGCATGTCATTTTGGACCAAAATAAACCTCCTATTTACCTTAGTTAAAAAGGTAAAATTTTGCTTTTTTTAAGTTTTTTATTTTTTTCTTTTTACTTTTTAAACAATTTTATGTTGTCCAGAGAGCTAAGAAATAGGCATTCACACCCGGATTGCAACTGAGCATTTGTCACACATGCAGGACCACAGGTCAATTTTATTTTGCCTATCAAAACAAATCATTGTATACATGCAGAAATGAACCTGGAATGATAAATGATTTAATTCTGACAACTATGTAGCCTATAGCCTTTAAGGTTACCATACATATCTGTATCCACTGACACAGTGGATGGATAGGAAGAATGCCTGGAAGAGCACCAAACGCCAGTTATCAATTGCCATCGACCGTACAATTGGCCAGGCCAGTTTTTCCTAACCTCCACACTTTGTTCTAAATTCCTAATGGCTTTGACATTATAATATAAACATCAAAATATTACAAAATTTCAAGGCATATTTTACGCCTCACCATCAACTTCTACAAAGAAATACCTATTCATGACGTAAACATGAATAATAATAGCTGCTTAAAAACAAGACCCGAAAAAAAGGGACTTATACCGATCGGGCGCATAAAATACACCTACAATTACAAAGTTACAAGGAAACTCGAGAACCAAAGAGGATCTTATACCGATTTGCACATAACGTGAACATAAAGTACTACAAATAAAATTAACAATTTATCCGCCAATCGAGACCCAAAGCGGATCTTATAAGATCTGCGGATAAAATACCCATACAATTACAAATTTAACCCGTCAAATCGAGACCCAAAGAGGAGTATTAGATCGACCTGCTGGCACACTACACACATAAAATACAGCAACATTTACCAGCCAAATCGAGATCGAGCGGAACCTTATACGATCTGCCGACACTACATATTACCATATATGAAAACTTCAAAGGGGACCAGCCAAAGCGAGACCCAAAGCGGATCTATTACCGATCTGCATATTACGCTGAAGTACCCAATGGATTACCAATTGAACATAAAGTACTACAACCTTTACCAGCAAAATCGCAGATCCGAAGCGGAACTTATACCGATCTGCCGGACTCTAATAAACCTTTCAACGTTTACCAGAAAACCAAATCGAGACCCAAACGGATCTGATACCGATCTGCTATTATAACGCTGAAGTACCCAATTGCTGCCCAATTGGACCTGCCAAATCGAGACCCAAAGCGCGTCTTGTACCGATCTGCAAATATTATATTTTCAATATCCTGCCAAATCGAAACACAAAGTGGATTAGTACCGATCTGCAAATACTTTATAACACCATATAATGGATACCATTTAACCTGCCGAATCGAGTCGAAAACCGGATCTTGAACCAAACAGCAATTACCATAGATTGCATACTGCACACTATTTATTTACCAATTTAATTTGCCAAATCGGGACCCACAAAGCGGATCTCATACCGAACTGCAAATACTAATATATATATTAATAGTGGTATGTGAAAATGTATTTGGGGACTGTTTAAACTCGAATTAAAGTACCAAAGGCAAGCCCCAAATATGATTGCAAAAAAGGATGCCACATGGGAGGGAAGGGCGGGAATTTTCGGAAAAACTGGCCACACGTCCTTTTTTGTGTCCCGCGTGTGATGAAAACAGATGCAATGTGAAAGGACACCAAGCCACTGAGCCAGAACGCTGAAAGATAATCAATGCGTCATTCGCAACCCAATACATTATATTGAGCGACCGATTGGCGCTTTGATGCACCTATTGAAATACGATATCGAACGGCAAAATGAAACTTACTTCGCCCTTGCACAGACGGCGAAACAATTCTTTAGCCTGTTGGACAAACCCGTTTTCTTACGATTGACTCTCATAAAAACGTATTCCAAATTCCCAATTTGACCCATATGTACTAGTAAAAATATCTTGTCTAGCACCAAACCG